>SKCR01052697.1:0-116260 GCA_019454045.1 Zanthoxylum bungeanum
GTCCGAAATGGATTCCATGTATGACAACTATTTTGGATACTAGTTGTTGTACCACAAGGCATTGTGCCTATGGTACATTAAACGTCTTCAAGGAAGACATACATGGATGGCAACATACCAACGTACAAAGCTGGGCTTTTTACGAAAGGTATCGTTATCAACATTGTGTTAATAACAGTTCGACCTTTTACCTGTTGCCATGGTAAATCCATTTTGAAGATGCTTGATGATAACTGTATATTTCATTTATGAAATGTGTCAGTTACAAATCAAAATCGCTTTCCTGAAAAGGAAACCTTTTGGAGAATGTTTATAACATTCTGACGATTTTATATAACCGACAAACAAGGTTTGCAGGTTATTCGATCCATGATTGGATCAATGCAAGCATAAGGTTCTTGGAACTGTCGTTTTGAAATAATCATAATGGTTTATGATTTTGACTCAAAACGAAATAATTCTTGTGTATATAAGGAGGTTAGTGGGAGAGCGCACTGACAGTGAAATTCCATAAAGCTATTATTGAAAGCTTGGCTTTCATAGATATTCTTTCAAATAGAAATTCTCCGTAGAATTCTGGGGAGTAACAATTTATTCAAGGATAAAGATCTACTGGGATAGATTTGGAGTTGTTAACACTCTCTGGGAAATTGTACATTTAAAATGTACTTGTATTGGTGTCTCATACGCTCGAGCACATGGAGTCACAATCGGGTCAATCCAAGTGATAGTCCTTGGATTGTAGCTAAGAACATCTGTTAGTATCTCAGAGAACTAAAGATGCTGTATTTAAACTATGGAGAAGGAGAACTTGAAGTGACTGGGATCACTGCTGTAAGTTTCCAAACAATTAAATACTACGGTACTATAAAGTTTGAATAACGGGACAGTAAGCTGGAAATCTTCCAAGCAAGATGACTGTTGCCGAATAAACAACAAATTCGGATTATAGCTGCAGCTGAGGCAGTAATAGAAGCCATTTGGATCGAACATAAATCTAATAAGATTAGATATAGTTCTGTTAGCAGCTGAGCTAGGCGTCAGCACATGCTAAGGAATTAAAGGTCTCATCGACGATCCAGATATATACTTCTATATCATCTGATTCGTTCGGATCATACATCGTGGCGATGTGATGATCGTATAATATCGCGTCAGACGATAATCGAACAAATCCGTTGACGAAAACCTTTCCTCAGCAATTTGAGCGAACCTTACATAGTTCAAGTGTTGGAACACTTGAGTGACTCGCTACGTGCCAAGTGGGAGATTGTTGGATAATATGACCCATAGCGTCACTATTTGCACAGATCATTGTGTGTTGTAGCAAATTAACTATGTAATAAGGATATTGCACTCTCATCATTTGTGATTAGATCACCAAAGATATAAAATGAAGAGAGGTCCCTATGATTAGTTCCTGGATTGAGATGATATGAGACAGTATCAGTCCACGAAGGATTAATCATTAAATATCCCTAGCCGTAGTATTATCGAGACTGGACATCGATAATGCGGAATAGGCTAGTATTGCACTTGTGTGCGTTGTGAGGGCACAACGACATAGTTCTCATATATATAAGTGTTGGAGACTTATGCAAGTGCGATAGGAGGTCTGTTTCACACCGATGGTACGGGAAACAGCTTCGCTCTGGATAGACCCCTCGGAATCCCATTGTATTATGACTAGGTGTCTATGGGAGGCCGAAATCAAGGTAGGTGTGTATAGTCTTAACCTGAGACTTGCATCGCTAATACTTACGATAATCGATAAACTTTGGTTTTGGTGGTTGGGGGCTTTGACCAAGTTCTGTGTACACCACTTCTGGGTTTATCAGAGAGTCGTAAGATATTGGGTGTGATGTCGAGACAGAAGTATCACTCCAGTCATAGTGGAGATGATGTCACGCAGGATACGGTATTAGTGCTCTTAAGTGATGCGCATCCAATCGTGATATTATGACCAGGTCATGAATATCCGATTATAGAGACTAGTTACCAGACATCCGATATGTGTTTCGGACGGGGCAGACACTTATCCAGCCCCAGCCCTAGCACGGGACTATCCGATACTGGGCCGATACGCACAATACATTAGTATACTACGCTTGATATAGATCTTAAATTCTTAAAAGGATATGTCCGGAGAATTTGGTAGACTTGGTACTTTGCTAGGAGTTGACCTTGTCTCGTAAATCGGTAGAATGTAGTACTTGGTACGTACGGATTCGGATACACCGACGACCGTATTTATAGCCAACTTATCCGGAGATCTCATGGGTCGCTTCCCGATAATCCACCGATGACGCACAACTCGCACTCTTTAATAATCTGGGATTTATTGAAGAGAGAGAAAATTAATCTAGGATTAATTGCGGAGATTATTTTCTTAGGATAAAATCTCGTCTAGAGAGAGATAACGATTAATTTGGAATTAATCGGTAAATTAATATATTCGATATATTAAACGAAATTAGATTTCGACGCGGAATTAAAATTAGATTTTAATTCGGGCGAACGAATTAATTTAGAATTAATTCGTTAGCGACGTGAATAGTGAATTCGCTAGGCGTAATCATTTAATTACGACGCGATAGAAAAATCGTTAATTTAGAATTCGCGAACCCGAGCCCGAGTGTGATTGCGAGCGCATTCGTATTTTGAATTCGAGTGCGGCATCGCAAGTCGCTTCAAGCGTCAAATCAATCGTCACATCAAGCGTCAAATCAAATGTCACTTTGAGTGATGTGATTGATTGATTGAAAGACATGACACATGACATAAAGTAGATGTGACTTGAGTGACATGTGAAAGTTGATATGCATAGTATTTTGCTTTAATGGTTGACTTTTAAAAAGCAAATGCAAATGCAAATTAAAGGCAAATGCAAGTGAAATTCTTTGAATTTCAAACAAAGTATATAAGATATACTTAATATGCATTTCATTATTCATTACACATTTCTTTCTCTCTCATTTTGCTCTCTCTTCTCACGCCCAAAACCAACATAGTGGACTGTTTTTGGAAGCCACTTTGGCGTGAACAATAGGGAAGCAAGAGTGGATTTTCATGGTGATAATTCAAGTGCTAGCACACTTACGAGTCTTGCGAAGGTGGTAGGGAGGTTCACCCATGAGCCGGGATCCATCGGACGAGGCTTGGAGCTCCGTTTTCTCATCTCAAAACTGAAATTTGAAGGGATGGACTGCTGCAGTGGGTGCCTAATGCAGTGGGATTTTTGCTTTGATTCGTCTCCAAATCGACTCAACCGATCGATGTGAGTATTCCGCTACCTCCGTTGATGTATTCACGCATTATTTCATGTCTTGATTTGATCTTGGGACCTAGATAAAAACTCACAGGCACAACGACATAGTTCTCATATATTTGGGTATAGGATGTTAGTGTTCCTAGAACATTCATAGGATCTAATAAGCATGAAAAACAATTGATATGATCATTATAAGGTGCGGAATAAACTTACAATGAGTGATAGAGCTTTAAAAATTTTGAGAGCAAGATCTCCAAGATCCAACCTTTTGGATGATTCCAAGCTTTTGAGTAGTTTCCCTATCACCTTTGTTCACTTCCAAAGTGCTAGCTTTTTATTGATTTGAAAACAAATCCAAGAGAGAAAGGAGATGTGATTTTCGGCCAAGCCTTGGAGCTTTAGGGTTTTGTGTTTTCAATTTTTGTTAAGTGTTAAAGTGTAGATATGCCATTTGTTATTTACCTTTAGGTGAAACCCATTTCACCTTTTACCCTAAACAAGGTAGATATGAGTAAATGGTTTTCAAAAAGTAAACAAGGTAGTTGTGTGGTGGGAACACCTACCACACATGAACTCCAAATATTTGAATTCGAAATTCAAATATCTCTACGAACATTTACCGCGGCTCGGTTCTGTTTAATCCGATTAAACGAACCTTCGTCGCTAAATAATTAAATCTAATTTAATTAAATGACGATGCCTCGCAAATATATTACGAACGTCGTTCATGAACTAATTCTAAATTTATTCGTTCGTTCGTATTAAAGTCCGACTTTAATCTCGTATGAAATCCAATTCATTTTAATATATCCGATATATTAATTTTAGCCCATTTGAATAAATAAATAGAAAATCAAATTTAACTATTAAATTTATTTACCGATTAATTCCAATTAATCGCGTTCTTTCTCTACTGACACATTTAATCACAGATTAAACAAAGCCCTTATTAATCCCAGATTAATTTTCTCTCTCTAAATTAATCCCAGTTAATTCTAATTGAAGTCAACTGTCATCGGTGAATCTTTGGGAAGCGACCCAAGAGATCTCTGGATATGTTGGCAGTAAATCCGGTTATCGGACTATCCGATAAAGTGAGTACCTCGTACCACGTGCTTACCGATTTACAAGACATGATTGGCTTCTAGCAAAGCACCGTGCCTACCCAATTCTCCAGAAATATTCTTACTGGAATATATAATCAATGTCAGACGTAGAATACCTAGTATCGTATTGCGATCCAGTATCAGATGTCACGTGCTAGGTCTGGGGCTGGAATAGTGTCTGCCCCGTACGAAGCACATATTGGATATCAAACAACTAGTCTCTTTGAATCAGATAATCATGACCTTGTCACATTATCCCGATGGTTGCAACACAATAGAGAACGAGTTATGAATCCCTGCATGATCATCATCTCCATATGTCTGGAGTGATACTTCCGTCTTGACATCACATCCAATGCACTACGATTCTCGATAAACCCAATAGAGGCGTACACAGAACCTGTTAAAGCCCTGGACGACCAAAACCAAAGTTTACCGATTGTCGCAAGTATTAGCGATGTAAGTCTCAGGTTAAGACCAAATACATCTACCCTGACGCGGACTCCCATAGACACATATACATACTACCAATGGGATTCCGCGGGGTTTATCCAGAGCGAAGCTGTTTTCCGTACCATCGGTAAACACACAACCTCCTATCGCACTTGCATAAGTATCCTATACTTAAACATATGAGAACTATGCCGTTATGCCCTCACAACGCGCACAAGTGAAATACTAGTCTATTCCGCATTATCGATGTCTAGTCTCGATAATACTACGACTAGGGATATTTAATGATTAAACCTTTATGGATTGATACTGTCTCATATCATCTCAATCCGGAACTAATCATATGGACTTTACCATTTATATATCAAAGTAAATAAATTACGAAATGATAAAAGACAATTTCAATACTACATAGTCAATTTTGTACAAAAACACAATGTCTTTTACAAACAATGACGCTATGGGTCATAATTGTCTAACAATCTCCCACTTGGCCTATAGCCAGTCACTCAAGCATCTAACACCTGAACTATGTATGTGCTTCTCAAACTTTTGCTGTGAAATAGCTTTCGTCAGCGGGTCTGCAATGTTGTCATCTGATGCGACCTTCTCGATCTTCACATCGCCACGATGTATGATCTCACGAATCAGATGGAAACGTCGAAGAACATGCTTGGATCGTTGATGAGACTGTGGTTCCTTAGCCTGCGCTATAGCCCCGTTATTGTAACAAAATAATGGAACGGGCTCAGCTGCTAACGGAACTACTCCTAATCCAATTAGGAATTTACGGATCCAAACTGCCTCTTTTGCTGCTTCAGCTGCAGCAATATACTCCGCTTCTGTTGTTGAATCGACAACAGTCTATTGCTTGGAAGATTTCCAGCTTACTGCTCCGTTGTTCAAACAAAATATGTACCCGGATTGCGACTTAGAGTCGTCTTTATCGGTTTGGAAACTTACATCGGTATACCCAGTTACCTCAAGTTCTCCTTCTCCATAAATTAAGAAAGCATCCTTAGTTCGTCTAAGATACTTAAGGATGTTCTTAACTGCCATCCAGTGACCATCACCTGGATCGGCCTGATAGCGACTACACATGCTCAAAGCATATGAGACATCAGGTCGTGTACATATCATGCCATATATGATCGATCTGACTGCCGAGGCGAACGGTATCCGACTCATGCTGTTTCTCTCATCTTGAGTTTTAGGACACATGTCCTTAGATAGAGAGATGCCATGTGACACTGGTAACAGTCCTCTCTTGGACTGATCCATGTTGAATCTTTTCAACACTTTGTCAATGTACGTGCTCTGAGAGAGTCCAGCAGCTTTCTAGATCTATCCCTGTAGATCTTTATTCCTAGAATAAAGGCTGCTTCTCCTAGATCTTTCATGGAGAATTTTGAATGAAAGCCAAGCTTTCACCGATGTTAACATGGGAATGTCATTGCCCATAAGCAATACATCGTCAATATAAAGGACAATGAATATCAGTGCGCTCCCACTAACCTTCTTATATACACAAGGATCATCCTCGTTTTGAATGAAACCATATTCTTTTATGATATCATCAAAACGTTGGTTCCATGACTGCGATGCTTGCTTCAGTCCATAAATGGACCGATTTAACTTACAAACCTTGTTTGCAAGTCTAGGCACGATAAAACCGTCAGGCTGTTGCATATAAACATCCTCCAAAAGGTTTCCGTTAAGGAAAGTGGTTTTAACGTCCATCTGCCATATCTCGTAATCGAAATATGTAGCAATAGCAAGCATTATCCGAATGGATTTAATCATGGCAACGGGTGAGAAAGTTTCGTCGTAATCGACACCATGTCGTTGACGATACCCCTTCGCTATAAGCCTAGCTTTGTACGTTTGTACGTTGCCTTCCATGTCGGTCTTCTTCTTGAAGATCCATTTGCATCCAATAGGCTTTACGCCTTCTGGTGCATCAACCAGTGTCCAAACTTGGTTGGTGTACATGGATTCCATTTCAGACTTCATGGCCTCTTGCCATAAAGCGGAATCGATATTTTGTATCGCTTCCTCATACGTAGCCGGTTCGTCATCCTCAATGAGATTAATATCTACATGAGGTGAGATCAGAAACCCATATCTCTCAGGTTGGTTCCTGACTCTCTCCGACCTACGCGGTCCTTGTGTAATAGAAGATTGTGGTACAGTCTCATCCCGGATGGACTGTTTTTGTTCCGTTGAGGATTCTATGCCAGGAACAGTATCACTCCGATTTTCATCGAGTTCTACTTTCCTCCCACTTACCACTATATTTAGGAATTCCTTCTCAAGGAAAACCTCATGTAGAGCAACAAATACTTTGTTCTCTCGTGGGTGATAGAAGTAATATCCTTTGGTTTCCCTAGGATATCCTACGAATAGGCATTTATCCGATTTGGGCTCAAGTTTGGTACCTTCCAAACGTTTGACGTATGCCCAGCATCCCCAAATCTTTAGGAATGAGAACCCGGTTTCTTTCCTGTCCATATCTCATATGGTGTCTGTTGTACAGACTTTGACGGAACCTTATTCAAAATAAGAACTGCACTGTTTAATGCATATCCCCAGAAGGAAATAGGTAGCTCAGTGCGACTCATCATAGACCTTACCATGTCCAACAAGTTCAGTTTCTCCGTTCGGATACACCGTTTAATTGCGGTGTTCCAGGAGGAGTCCACTGTGAAAAAATACCATATTCTTTCAAGTAATCTAGAAACTCATTGCTCAAGTATTCGCCACCACGGTCCGATCGTAATGTCTTTATACTTTTACCGGTATGTTTTTCAACTTCGTGTCGAAACTCTTTGAATTTCTCAAAAGTTTCCGACTTGTGTCTCATAAGATACACATAACCATAACGCAATGCATCATCCGTAAAGGTTATGAAGTATTCGAATCCACCTCTAGCCTGGCTAGACATGGGCCCACAAACGTCACTATGAACGAGGGCTAACAGTTCGGTGGCTCGTTCACCTTTACCGCTAAAAGGTGATTTAGGCATTTTGCCTAATAAGCAAGATTTGCAGACGTCATATGAATTTGGATCAAATCCATCCAAGTACCCACTCTTCAAAAGTGTGGATATACGAGTCTTGTTAATGTGTCCTAGACGACAGTGCCACATGTAAGTTTCACATCTTACACTTGACTAGTTTGTGCCTTTTGTTTGTTACATTATATGTTTGAGATTGATTTATATTCAAAATACAAAGACCATTATTAGCATCAGCTGAAACATATCTCAAATCATCTTTATAAACAAAACACCCTTGTTTCGGAATACAAGAGTGTACCCGCATTGGGTCAAACAAGATACAGAGATAATATTCCTAGTCAAACTAGGTACATAATAACAGTCTGATAGTTTAGTACATGCCCCGAGGCAGTTCTAAAACAAAAGTGCCCACGGCCAAAACAGCAACAGGTGTCCTGTTTCCAACACGCAGATCAATCTCTCCTGAAGCCAGTCTCCTTAATCTGCAGATCCTGCACATCAGTACATATATGAGTACCACACCCAGAATCAAAAATCCAATTTTTAAAACTAGAAGTAGCCATGTTTATTTCAATAACAACATACCTGAGGCCGGTGCCTTGCCCGCCTTTATCTCCTTCTGAAGCGCCTTGTACTCGCGGCAGTCACGCTTCCAGTGACCCTGCTTGCCGCACTGTAGGCAAACATCCTGAGATTTGTCATTTGGCTTCCAGAAGCCTTTGACGTTTTGGCCTTGCCCCTTTTAATATGCTTCTTCTTTTGCACACCTCCAGTTGCCTTGGGCCCAGCCCTAGGTCCATGAGATGTCGATGCAAAGTGCGCCTCGCGCTTGTTGCCTTTATGAAGCTCCTTTTCAGCCCCTTGAGAGTTGACAGTAACTCTCCAAGAGTATCACTGTTGTTCATCAAATTATAATTTATGATGAACTGTCTCCAGAATCGGGGAGAGATTGCAGGATCATATCCACAGTAATCTCTGCCTTAAAGACTATCCCCATGTTGGCCAGCTCATCGATGTCAGCAATCATCTGTGCCACGTGGGACTCAACAGACATGCCTTCTGTCATGCGTGAGCGAAAGAGCTTCTTCACTAACTCGTACCTCTGCATCCTCTTGTTAGAGTGATGCAGATCTTGCAACCTCGCTAACATATTATAAGGATCCAAGTCCCTATTTTGTCTACGAAAGTGCTGAGTCATCGAAGTAAGCATAATGGACTGCGTTGTGTCACAATCATCGTTGTGAGTCTTCCAAAGCTCCAGCTCAAGTGTCTCATTCGGTCCGGGCTTAGGCCCAAGAGGTCTTTGTAAAGTATACAACAGCCTGTCTGAACCTAGGACAATCCTAAGGTTCATTTCCCAATCTGTAAAATTCGTGCCCTTGAAGACATTTTCTCCCATGATAATGTCACAGACATTTCCTTTGCCTGTCATCTTGACTACGATAGTCCAACTATCTAGTCAACGATAATGGGTACAGTCTAACTGTTACATAGAAAAATAATAATATATTAGTCCAACTAATAAAGTAATTTTGACGAAATTATTTGAAAGCGCGTAAAGCTAAGTATCTGAATGAAATTGCAAATTCAATACTAGCCTCCCACTATTTTTCGGCGAGCCTCTAACCCTCTCTCGAGTACTCGGGAAATATAGTTTCCTAGTGGGCTAGGATCCCGTTAAATAACATACAACCTTGACTTTGGCCAACAAGCTGTATGAAACTTAAATAGGTAGATCTCGAAGATCAATTGGATCTCATCCAATTCCTAGATCCGGTAGTGGACATCCAAGTCCGAAACATATATACAGTATATATGCCAATATATCTAATATATTTTCCAACCTTTTTCCTCTGAATCAACTAAGCCTTGGCTTTGGCACAACAAGCTTAATGATTCCATTAAGTTAAGCGGGACCCATTGACATGGAAAGCTTCGTAATCAATGTCGATGGACAAGAAGTGATCTTGACTTTGGCCAACAAATCACAACTTGGACAAGACACCGATATAGAACAAAACTTTCATGATTCAAACACATCTGCAATTGACAAAGGTCTTGACTTTGGCCAACAAACCAATGCCAACTTTGGATCTTGAGTAAGAATCACTCAACGGAAGGAAAAACGCTTAATATGTTTTTGAGGGTTTTCGCGTAAATTGGCATCCAATTTATTATCTTTGATTAGGTCTCATCATACACCCTTAAGCATGCTTCTAAAACATCATAAGGCGCAAAAGTAAATTAATAACGATATGCGGATGGATATTTAAACAGATTGTTCCTAGAACAAATCGCTCACTTTCCTCTCCCCGACTAGAACTATTATAACTCCTACCCAATTACAAAATACAATAAAGAAACCTCATTTGCATTGAGGGGAATATGTGAGAAGAGAATTACAAGGAGTATAGAGATTAAAGGCTGGACACGCAGGCCCAATTTAATAAATTCTAAACTTATTACAATTTCCAAAATTGCCCTTGCCTTTCTAATATCCATCCGATATACATTATTCATACATCACATTTATGTATACAATCAAAACATGTTATTCAACCTATCTAATCCAATTAATTAATCTTTGATTAATGACCATCCAATGTTCAAATAATGATTTGATTTGCGCGAGTCCAACTCGTTTAAGAATAAATATTTTTGAGTACGTATTCTTGAATTATATCGAACTACAACTTAAATCCAATTTATTTGTAGTCAATACTAATTCTAATTTAATTCCAAATTAAATATTTACACTTACATAGTTGCCTTAAAACTTGGATTCCAAATCCAATCTTGATCGGTCTCAAAGGCCCAATAACATCCAATGCCATTTTAATTAAAGTCCAATGGGCTTTTAATTGATTCTTAAGGCATGGGCTTTGGCCATAATGGATCAAACCCAAAATACCAAGGCCCAATAGGAATCACCCTATTGCCATCAAATCAATTTAGGCCCGTTAGGCCCAAGCAAATTCTTTAAAGGGCCAAGTGATGTATTTGGACTTCATGGAATTGGCTTTGGGCCCAATTGGATCCAATCCAAAAGTCCAAAACCAAACTAGGTCTAACCAAGCCCATTAGGCGCAAATACACACTTTTAGCCCAATTCATTTTAAAGGCATATTATCATAATTATAATATTCCAAATATCACAATTATTTTAATTAAAGTGTATTAGCCTTAATTAATTAATTAAACTCAATATTTCCAAAATATCAATTAACTTAATTAATCATGCTTAAACTAATAATTCATGCTTAATAAAATAAATCAAGCCAACACATCATTGCATGCTTGAGACATATTGAAGCCTAAGATCATCATTTCATGCTCAACATGCACTTTGATTTTAACATGAACATTATAGACATTGATTCTAATCAAATTAAACCAACTATCATCATTTAAACATGCATCTAAACACATTATTTCATGTTATAAAAGACAAAAAACTGCAGTGCATGGACAAGGACCATTCGGCCAGCTATACTTACTTTTTTTATTTTTTGATTCTTTTGATTTATTTCAAATCTAATCATGTATAACTCTACGTTATCATGTTGTAAACATACTCAAAGCATCAATTTCAAAAAATCATGCTCAAAATATAAAAGGCCCAAATTTTTAGGTTCAAGAACCCTAGAAATTATCATGCTGAAATTAGGCTCTGATACCATTGTTAGTGTTCCTAGAACATTCATAGGATCTAATAAGCATGAAAAACAATTGATATGATCATTATAAGGTGCGGATTAAACTTACAATGAGTAATAGAGCTTTAAAAATTTGAGAGCAAGATCTCCAAGATCCAACCTTTTAGCTGATTCCAAGCTTTTGAGTAGTTTCCCTATCACATTTGTTCACTTCTAAAGTGCTAGCTTTTTGTTGATTTGAAAACAAATCCAAGAGAGAAAGGAGATGTGATTTTCGGCCAAGCCTTGGAGCTTTAGGGTTTTGTGATTTCAATTTTTGTTAAGTGTTACAAGTGTGGAGATGCCTTTTGTTATTTACCTTTAGGTGAAACCATTTCACCTTTTACCCTAAACAAGGTAGATATGGGTAAATGGTTTTCCAAAAGTAAACAAGGTAGTTGTGTGGTGGGAACACCTACCACACATGGGCTCCAAATATTTGAATTCGAAATTTAAATATCTCTACGAACATTTGCCGCGGCTCGGTTCCGTTTAATCCGATTAAACGAACCTTCGTCGCTAAATAATTAAATCTAATTTAATTAAATGACGATGCCTCGCAAATATATTACGAACGTCGTTCACGAACTAATTCTAAATTAATTCGTTCGTTCGTATTAAAGTCCGACTTTAATCTCGTATGAAATCCAATTCATTTTAATATATCTGATATATTAATTTTAGCCCATTTGAATAAATTAAATAGAAAAATCAAATTTAACTATTAAATTTATTTTACCGATTAATTCCAAATTAATCGCGTTCTTTCTCTACTGA
The DNA here is from genome assembly GCA_019454045.1 of Zanthoxylum bungeanum. Lineage (NCBI taxonomy): Eukaryota > Viridiplantae > Streptophyta > Magnoliopsida > Sapindales > Rutaceae > Zanthoxylum > Zanthoxylum bungeanum. Next base: position 12,322 of record SKCR01052697.1, read on the forward strand.
ACACATTTAATCCCAGATTAAACAAAGCTCTTATTAATCCCAGATTAATTTTCTCTCTCTAAATTAATCCCTGATTAATTATAATTTAAGTCAACTATCATCGGTGAATCTTTGGGAAGCGACCCAAGAGATCTCTGGATATGTTGGCAGTAAATCCGGTTATCGGACTATCCGATAAAGTGAGTATCTCGTACCACGTGCTTACCGATTTACAAGACATGGTTGGCTTCTAGTAAAGCACCGTGCCTACCCAATTCTCCAGAAATATTCTTACTGGAATATATAATCTATGTCAGGCGTAGAATACCTAGCATCTCGTATTGCGATCCAGTATCAGATGTCACGTGCTAGGCCTGGGGCTGGAATAGTGTCTGTCCCGTACGAAGCACATATCGGATATCAAACAACTAGTCTCTTTGAATCGGATAATCATGACCTTGTCACATTTTCCCGATGGTTGCAACACAATAGAGAACGAGTTATGAATCCCTGCGTGATCATCATCTCCATATGTCTGGAGTATACTTCCATCTTGACATCACATCCAATCACTACGATTCTCGATAAACCCAATAGAGGCGTACACAGAACCTGTTAAAACCCTGGACGACCAAAACCAAAGTTTAGCGATTTTCGTAAGTATTAGCGATGTAAGTCTCAGGTTAAGACCAAATACATCTACCCTGACACGGATGTTGAGTTTTTATTAGGTCCCAAGATCAAATCAATGCATGAAATAATGCGTGAATACATCAACGGAGGTAGCGGAATACTCACATCGATCGGTTGAGTCGATTTGGAGACGATTCGAAGCCAAAAGCTCACTGCCTTGGTGCGCCTACTGCAGCAGTCCACAATCTGAAATTTCAGTTTTGAGCTGAGAAAACGGAGCTCCAAGCCATGTCTAACGGATCCCGGCTCATGGGAGAACCTCTCTACCACCTTCGCAAGACTCGTATGTGTGCTAGCACATGATTTCTCACCATGAAAACCACTCTTTGCTCCCCATTTGTTCACGCCATTACTGTTTCAAAAACAGTCCACTGCTTGTGTGTTTGGCGTGAGGAGAGAGAGAATGGTGAGAGAGAAGAGATTTGTGTAAATGGAATGGAATGGTCAAACCTTTTCCAAAAAGGTTTATATATTTTTCAAATAAAAATACAAAACCAATTACTTAATGATTTAATCAAAATCAAAAGCAAAAATTTTCCCTCCAAACACTATTACAACAACTCACATCACTATTCACAAGTCACTTTAATAAAGTGATGTGATGTAAGTCCATCAATCAATCAATCACTCATATCAATCAATCAAATGTCACATCACTCAAAGTGACGCTTGATTTGACGCTTGATGTGATGAATGACTTGACGTTAGATTTGACGCTTGATGTGACTTGCGTCGCCGCACTCGAATTCGAAATACGAATGCGCTCGCAATCACACTCGGGCTCGGGTTCGCTAATTCCAAATTAACGATTTTTCCGTCGCGTCGTAATTAAGTGATTACGCCTAGCAAATTCACTATTCACGTCGCTAACGAATTAATTCTAAATTAATTCGTTCGCCCGAATTAAAATCTAATTTTAATTCCGCGTCGAAATCTAATTTCGTTTAATATATCGAATATATTAATTTACCGATTAATTCCAAATTAATCGTTATCTCTCTCTAGATGATATTTTATCCTAGATAAAATATCTCCGTAATTAATCCTAGATTAATTTTCTCTCTCTTCTATATAATCCCAGATTATTCAAGAGTGCGAGTTGTGCGTCATCGGTGGATAATCGGGAAGCGACCCATGAGATCTCCGGATAAGTTGGCTATAAATACGGTCGTCGGAGTATCCGAATCACGTACGTACCAAGTACTACGTTCTACCGATTTACGAGACAAGGTCAACTCCTAGCAAAGCACCAAGTCATCCCAATTCTCCGGACATATCCTTTTAAGAATATTTAAGATCTATATCAAGCGTAGTATACTAATGTATTGTGCGTATCGGCCCAGTAACGGATAGTCACGTGCTAGGGCTGGGGCTGGATAAGTGTCTACCCCGTCCGAAACACATATCGGATGTCTGGTAACTAGTCTCTATAATCGGATATTCATGACCTGGTCATAATATCACGATTGGATGCGCATCACTTAAGATCACTAATACCGTATCCTGCGTGACATCATCTCCATTATGACTGGAGTGATACTTCCGTCTCGACATCACACCCAATACTCTACGACTCTCTGATATACCCAGAAGTGGTGTACACAGAACCGGTCAAAGCCCCCAACCACCAAAACCAAAGTATATCGATTATCGTAAGTATTAGCGATGCAAGTCTCAGGTTAAGACTATACACACCTACCTTGATTTCGGCCTCCCATAGACACCTAGTCATAATACCAATGGGATTCCGAAGGGTCTATCCAGAGCGAAGCTGTTCCCATACCATCGGTGAAACACGACCTCCTATCGCACTTGCATAAGTCTCCAACACTTATATATATGAGAACTATGTCGTTGTACCCTCACAACGCGCACAGGTGCAATACTAGCCTATTCCGCATTATCGATGTCCAGTCCCGATAATACTACGGCTAGGGATATTTAATGATTAATCCTTCGTGGACTGATACTGTCTCATATCATCTCAATCCAGGAACTAATCATAGGGACCTCTCTTCATTTATATATCTATGGTGATCTAATCACAAATGATGAGAGTGCAATTTCTTATTACATAGTTAATTTGCTACAACAAACACAATGATCTGTGCAAATAGTGACGCTATGGGTCATATTGTCCAACAATCTCCCACTTGGCACGTAGCGAGTCACTCAAGTGTTCCAACACTTGAACTATGTAAGGTTCGCTCAAATTGCTGAGGAAAGGTTTTCGTCAGCGGATTTGTTTGACTATCGTCTGACGCGATTTACACGATCATCACATCGCCACGATGTATGATCCGAACGAATCAGATGATATAGAAGTATATAGCTGGATCGTCGATGAGACCTTTAATTCCTTAGCATGTGCTGACGCCTAGCTCAGCTGCTAATAGAACTATATCTAATCTAATTAGATTTATGTTCGATCCAAATGGCTTCTTTTTGCTGCCTCAGCTGCAGCAATAATCCGCATTTGTTGTTTATTCGGCAACAGTTATCTTGCTTGGAAGATTTCCAGCTCACTGTCCCTTTATTCAAATTTTATGGTACCGTAGTATTTAATTGTTTGGAAACTTGCAGCAGTGATCCCAGTCACTTCAAGTTCTCCTTCTCCATAGTTTAAGACAGCATCTTTAGTTCTCTGAGATACTAAAAGATGTTCTTAATCTTTAATCCAGTGACTATCACTTGGATTAACCTGATCGTGACTCCATATGCTCGAAGCGTATGAGACACCCTATCAAGTACATTTAAATGTACAATTTCCCAGAGAGTGTTAACAACTCCAAATCTATCCCAGTAGATCTTTATTCCTTGAATAAAGGTTGTTACTCCCCAGAATTCTACGGAGAATTTCTATTGAAAGAATATCTATGAAAGCCAAGCTTTCACCAATTGTTTTATGGGAACTTCACTGTCAGTGCGCTCTCCCACTAACCTCCTTATATACACAAGAATTATTTCGTTTTGAGTCAAATCATAAACCATTATGATTATTTCAAAAACGACAGTTCCAAGAACCTTATGCTTGTTTCAATCCAAACATGGATCGAATAACCTGCAAACCTTGTTTGTCGGTTATACAAAATCGTCAGAATGTTATAAACATTCTCCAAAAGGTTTCCTTTTCAGGAAAGCGATTTTGATTTGTAACTGACACATTTCATAAATGAAATATACAGTTATCATCAAGCATCTTCAAAATGGATTTACCATGGCAACAGGTAAAAGGTTGAACCGTTATTAACACAATGTTGATAACGATACTTTTCGTCAAAAGCCCAGCTTTGTACGTTGGTATGTTGCCTTCCATGTATGTCTTCCTTGAAGACGTTTAATGTACCAATAGGCACAATGCCTTAGTGGTACAACAACTAGTATCCAAAATAGTTGTTATACATGGAATCCATTTCGGACTCATGGCACTTTGCCATAACGGGGAGTCGATACCTTATATCACTTCCTCTAACGTAGTCGGATGGTACCCCTCCATAAGATTGATATTTCATGGGGCGAGATCAGAAACCCATACCCTAGGTTGTTTTCCGACTCTATCCGATCTACTAGTTTCTTGTGTATTTGAAGATTAATGGTTTAGATTCATCATAGATGAACTATTTGTGTTCCATTAAGGACTTCGTGCCTTGAACAGTGTACTCCGATTTTCATCGAGTATCACTATCCTCCCACTGACCACTGCATATCGGTATTCCTCTCAGGAAAACCGCATGGTGAGCAACAATTACATTGTTCTCATGTGAGATTTAGAAGTACTATACTTAAGGTTTCCCTTAGGATAACCTATATAGGCACTTATCCAATTGGGTCTTTTAGTTTGGTATCATCCAAACGTTATGCGCGGCACCCCAAATTATCAGGAATGAGAAACCCCGTTTCTTTCCTGTTCATATCCTATATGATATCTGTCAAACAGATTTCATGGAACCTTATTCTAAATAAGTTTTGCACTATTATACATATCCTATGAAGGAAATAGTAGCTCAGAGCGACTCGTGATAAACCATATCATGTCCAACAAAATCTGGTTTTTGGTTCGGACACACCGTCTAACTGCGTGTCTCGGGAGGAGTCCTCATCTGAAAGAATACCGTACTCTTTCATGTACATTTGAAACTTACTGTTTAAGTATTTTCCATTACGGCCTTACCGTGGCGGAATAATACTATAGCCGATCTGTTAATTTACTTCGTGTCGAAGCTTCAAAAGTTTCCGATCTGTGTTCTTCAAAAGAAATACATAACCATAACGTGATGCCACATCTGTTAAGGTCACGAAATATTCATGTTCACATCTAGTCTAGCTAGATATGGGCCCACTAACTTCACCATGAATAGGGCTAACAGATGATCGGGGCCCTTTTACTATTACCAAGTAAATAGTATTTTAGGTATTTAACCTAATAAACTAGATTCGTAGACCTTATTTGAATAGTCAAATCAGTCCTAGTACCCACTCTTCAAAAGTGTGGATATACGAGTCTTGTTTAATTGTGTCCCAGACAACAATGCCACAAATAAGTCTCTATTGATCAAATCAATTTGAGCTATTTATTTGTCATTTTATATGTTTGAGACTTTATTATATTCAAAATATAAATTATGTTATTTACATCTAATGTATTTATCTCAGTATCATCTTTATATAATAAAACACTTAGTGTTCTATAATATAAAGGTTTTATCCGCAACGGATTAAACACTGATATAGAGATAATGTCTCTAGTCAAACTAGTTACATTATAGCATTTCCTAATTTAAGTACATACCCAAAGGGTAGTTCCTAAACTTAGGTATATTACGGTCGAAACAGCGACTTTCGTCCCGTTTCCATTCGCAGAGAAATCTCGGTTTGAAGTCAGTATCCAGCTCAAGCGGATTCCGAACATCAATACATATATTTTATGTATCACACTAAGTATTTAAAATCCAATTTCAATACCAGTAGTGAACATAACTTTGACAAATATTTTTAAAGTTAGAGCCTCGCCCCTTCTTTAATTCCTTCGTGTCTTCCATATCCAAATGGTAGTCACTTTGGGATACGTCAATTATCTTTTCAATATTTCACAAACCTTTGGCCAAGCCTTGGGTTTCGGAATGTCGAAACGATCTGCACCTTGTGCAACATGCCCAATTGCAAACTTTGACTTTTCTCCACTAGAATAGTCAATAATTCTCCAAGAATTATTAATTGCAACTTTAATACTTTTAAATCTAAAGATAGATTTATTATAAGTATATTAATTAAGCACTAAAGTCATCATCACATAAATCTTCCAAAGATTTTATGCTCACCTTTTGCTTAATTATGGGCTCAGTTATAGTAAGTTATTTTATCAAATAAATTAACCTATTATTAATTCCCAATTGAAAATTAAATCATTTAAAACATTTAATCCAAGGATTATATATTTTAAATATTCAACTTTTTCAATTCTTTCTTGATTTCAATAGTCCAACTATTTAATCAATTTAATAAGGTACTATTTATTATAATGATTACAATAACCAATTATTTAATCAACTATAATTTTAATATTGATTACCATAATCCAATTATAAAATCAACTATCATTTTAATTCAATTATATTGATTACTATAATCCAATTATAAAATCAACTATATATTGAATGAGTTTGTATATAGTCCAACTATATATATTTTTAAAACAACATAAAATATTGACGAATGATATTTGTTTGAGCGCGTATGGCGAGTAATTGAACGAATGTTGCAAATTCAATACTTGCCTCCCACTATTTTTCGTCGAGCCTCTAACCCTATGTGGAGTACTCGGGAAACTGTGTTTCCTAGTGGGCTGGGATCCTGTTAAATAACATACAACCTTGACTTTGGCCAACAAGCTGTATGCTACTTAACCAGGTAGATCTCACAGATCAATTGGATCCAATCCAATTCCCAGATCCGGTTAGGTGGACATCCAAGTCCTAAACATATTACATATGCCAATGTATCAAATACATTTTCTAACCCTATCCTCCGAATCATCTATGCCTTGGCTCTGGCACAACAAACCTAATGATTCCAGTTAAGCGGGACCCATTGACAAGGAAAGTTTCATAATCAATGTCTTTGGACAAGAAGTAGAGTTTGACTTTGGCCAACAAATCACAACTTGGACTAGACACCGATGTGGAACAAAACTCTCATGATTCAAATACATCCAATTGACAAGGTCTTGACTTTGGCCAACAAACCAATGCCAATCAGATCTTGAACAAGAATCATTCAATGGAAGGATAATCGCTTAATATAGATCGAGGGTTTTTCGCGTGCAAATTGGCTACCAATTTAATTATCTTTGTTAGGTCTCATCATCATACACCTTAAACATGCATTCTAAATACATAATAAAGCGAGTATGAAATAAAATAATAATGATATGTGGATGGATACTTTACACATTGATCCTAGATCAAATCTCTCCCTTTCTCACTCAAGCTAGCACTAGTATTACTTCTACCCGTTACACTACACTTCTAAAGAAACCTCATATACATAGAGGGAATATGTGAGAAGAGAATACAAGAGATAAAGGTGATAAGGCTGGACACGCAGGTCCAATTTAATAAATCAAATTTATTACAACAATTTCTAAAATTGCCCACCCATCTAATATCCATCCGATATACATTATTCATTCAACACAACCATGTATTCACACACATAAGCATGCTATCAATCAATCTAATCAAATTAATTAATCTGATAATTAGGTGATCATCCAATGTTCAAACAACGATTTGATTTTGTTCGAGTCAAACTCGTTTTTGCGAATAAGTACTTAAAGTACGAATTCATGAATTAAATTAAACTACATCATTAAATCTAATTTAACATGTATTTAATACTAATTCACTATTCAATTCCAAATTGAACATTACACTTTATTTAATAAACCTTTTACGATTTAAATTCCAAATCTAATCATAACGCGTCTAAAAGACCGATTAACGTCCAACGTCGATTCAATTAAAGTCCAATGGGCTTTTGATTGATTTCTTAAGGCGTGGACTTTTGGTCAACTCGGGTCAACCGATAACCAAAGTCCAATCCGGGATTTACCCCATAAGCCCATAAATCAATCTTGGCCCATTAGGCCCAATCAAACTTTAAAGGTTCATTAAGTCGCAATTGGGCTTAACGGAAGTGGTTTTGGGCCCAATTGGATCCAATCCATTTGGCCTAAACCAACTTTGTACAACAAAGCCCAATAAGCCTATTTACAACTTTAAAAGCCCAAATCCAATTCAAGGCCCAATTAATTAAATCATAAAATCCAATTTCATAATCTAATTAACCTAAAGTGCATTACATGATCAATAACTAAATCAACATTTCTAAAACACCATATTAGTCCAATTAATCATGCTTGATTCATTATCATATGTCAAAACACACAAATTGAAAAATCAAACCCATTTACATGCTTAAAGGTCTCGGCCAAAAGAGGGATTTTGTGTCCGATTCGGTTTCGATCCAACAACCAACAATCGACATCAAATCACCATCCTAAATGATTTCACACACATCCAATGTCACAAAATCAAAAATCCAAGACATTAGGGCATATACACCATTCGGCCAAACTAAAGATTTTGGGGTTTTTGTCCAATTCGAAATCCAATCCAATTCGATTCAAATTAACGTCAACCTAATCGATTCTAACTCATCAAATGAATCAAAAAATCAAAATTCCAAGAATCCAATCCTCACATACATTCGGCCAAGGTGAATAAATTGGGGAAAATTATTCCAAATGAATTTTCAACAAATTGATCCAACCAATATGCAATTAATCATGTTATAAGCATACTCAAACAAACAATTTATTCAAATCATGCTCAAATCACATTTACCCAAATTTTAAATCCCTAAAATTTCATGCTTGCAACCTTAGCTCTAGATGCCATTGTTGAGTTTTTATTAGGTCCCAAGATCAAATCAATGCATGAAATAATACGTGAATACATCAACGGAGGTAGCGGAATACTCACATCGATCGGTTGAGTCGATTTGGAGACGATTCGAAGCCAAAAGCTCACTGCCTTGGTGCGCCTACTGCAGCAGTCCACAATCTAAAATTTCAGTTTTGAGCTGAGAAAACGGAGCTCCAAGCCACGTCTAACGGATCCCGGCTCATGGGCGAACCTCCCTACCACTTTCGCAAGACTCGTATGTGTGCTAGCACATGATTTCTCACCATGAAAAACCACTCTTTGCTCCCCATTGTTCACGCCATTACTGGTTTCAAAAACAGTCCACTGCCTTGTGTTTGGCGTGAGGAGAGAAGAGAGAATGGTGAGAGAGAGAGAGAGAGATTTGTGTAAATGGAATGGAATGGTCAAACCTTTTCCAAAAAGGTTTATATATTTTTCAAATAAAAAATACAAACCAATTACTAAATGATTTAATCAAAATCAAAAGCAAAAAGTTTTCCCTCCAAACACTATTACACAACTCACATCACTATTCACAAGTCACTTTAATAAAGTGATGTGATGTAAGTCCATCAATCAATCAATCACTCAATCAATCAATCAAATGTCACATCACTCAAAGTGACGCTTGATTTGACGCTGATGTGATGAATGACTTGACGTTAGATTTGACGCTTGATGTGACTTGCGTCGCCGCACTCGAATTCGAAATACGAATGCGCTCGCAATCACACTCGGGCTCGGGTTCGCTAATTCCAAATTAACGATTTTTCCGTCGCGTCGTAATTAAGTGATTACGCCTAGCGAATTCACTATTCACGTCGCTAACGAATTAATTCTAAATTAATTCGTTCGCCCGAATTAAAATCTAATTTTAATTCCGCGTCGAAATCTAATTTCGTTTAATATATCGAATATATTAATTACCGATTAATTCCAAATTAATCGTTATCTCTCTCTAGATGATATTTTATCCTAGATAAATATCTCCGTAATTAATCCTAGATTAATTTTCTCTCTCTTCTATATAATCCCAGATTATTCAAGAGTGCGAGTTGTGCGTCATCGGTGGATAATCGGGAAGCGACCCATGAGATCTCCGGATAAGTTGGCTATAAATACGGTCGTCGGAGTATCCGAATCACGTACGTACCAAGTACTACGTTCTATCGATTTACGAGACAAGGTCAACTCCTAGCAAAGCACCAAGTCATCCCATTCTCCGGACATATCCTTTTAAGAATATTTAAGATCTATATCAAGCGTAGTATACTAATGTATTGTGCGTATCGACCCAGTAACGGATAGTCACGTGCTAGGGCTGGGGCTGGATAAGTGTCTACCCCGTCCGAAACACATATCGGATGTCTGGTAACTAGTCTCTATAATCGGATATTCATGACCTGGTCATAATATCACGATTGGATGCGCATCACTTAAGATCACTAATACCGTATCCTGCGTGACATCATCTCCATTATGACTGGAGTGATACTTCCGTCTCGACATCACACCCAATACTCTACGACTCTCTGATAAACCCAGAAGTGGTGTACACAGAACCGGTCAAAGCCCCCAACCACCAAAACAAAATTTATCGATTATCGTAAGTATTAGCGATGCAAGTCTCAGGTTAAGACTATACACACCTACCTTGATTTCGGCCTCCCATAGACACCTAGTCATAATACCAATGGGATTCCGAAGGGTCTATCCAGAGCGAAGCTGTTCCCGTACCATCGGTGAAACACGACCTCCTATCGCACTTGCATAAGTCTCCAACACTTATATATATGAGAACTATGCCGTTGTGCCCTCACAACGCGCACATGTGCAATACTAGCCTATTCCGCATTATCGATGTCCAGTCCCGATAATACTACGGCTAGGGATATTTAATGATTAATCCTTCGTGGACTGATACTGTCTCATATCATCTCAATCCAGGAACTAATCATAGGGACCTCTCTTCATTTATATATCTATGGTGATCTAATCACAAATGATGAGAGTGCAATTCCTTATTACATAGTTAATTTGCTACAACAACACAATGATCTGTGCAAATAGTGACGCTATGGGTCATATTATCCAACAACGGACTCCCATAGACAATATACATACTACCAATGGGATTCCGCGGGGTCTATCTAGAGCGAAGCTATTTTCCGTACCATCGGTAAAACACAACCTCCTATCGCACTTGCATAAATATCCTATACTTAAACATATGAGAACTATGCCGTTATGCCCTCACAACGCGCACAAGTGCAATACTAGTCTATTCCGCATTATCGATGTCCAGTCTCGATAATACTACGACTAGGAATATTTAATGATTAAACCTTTATGGATTGATACTGTCTCATATCATCTCAATCCGGAACTAATCATATGGACTTTTACCATTTATATATCAAAGTAAATAAATTACGAAATGATAAAAGGCAATTTCAATACTACATAGTCAATTTTGTACAAAAACACAATGTCTTTTACAAACAGTGACGCTATGGGTCATAATTGTCTCACATAAGATACTCATGCAAGTGTAATAGGAGGTTGTGTTTCACCGATGGTACGGGAAATAGCTTCGCTCTGGATCTCAGAATTCCATTGGTAGTATGACTATGTGTCTATGAAAGTTCGAAATCAGGGTAGGTGTATTTAGTCTTAACTTGAGACTTGCACCGCTAATACTTACGACAATCAATATACTTTGGTTGCGGTCGTCCAGGGCTTTAACAGGTTCTGTGTACGCCAATACTGGGTATATTGAGAATCGTAGTGTGTTGGGTGTGATGTCAAGACGGAAGTATCACTCCAGTCTTAGTGGAGAAGATGGTCACGTAGGATACGATATTAGTACTCTTAAATACTGCAGCTATCGGGATAAAATGATAAGGTCAGGTTTATCCGATTATAGAGACTAGTTACCAGGCATCCGACATGTGCTTTGTACGGGGCAGACACAATTCCAGCCACAGGCCTAACACGTGACCATCCGATACTGGACAGAAATACGCAATACTACGTATACTACGCCTGATACAGATCTTTTATTCCTGTAAGGATATTTCCGGAGAATTGGGTAGGCATGACGCTTTGCTAGAGGCCAACCTTGTCTTGTAAATCGGTAAAATGTAGTACGAGGTACTTACGTATTCGGATAGTCCGACGACCGAGTTTACTGCCAACATATCCGGGGATCTCATGGGTCGCTTCCCAAAGATTCACCGATGACGTATGACTCGCACTTTAATTAATCTGGGATTAATTAGAAGAGAGAGAAAATTAATCTGGGATTAATTTCGGAATATTTTATCTAGGATAAAATATCATTTAAAGAGAGATAACGGTTAATTTGGAATTAATCGGTAAATTAATATATTCGATATATTAAACGAAATTGGATTTCGACACGAAATTAAAATTAGATTTTAATTCGGGCGAACGAGTTAATTTTGAATTAATTCGTTAGCGACGTGAATAGTAATTATGCTTGGAATGATTATTTAATTAAATTAGATTTAATTACGACGCAACGGGAAAATCGTTAATTTGGAATTAAAGAACCCGAGCCCGAGATTATTTGCAAGCTCATTCGCATTTCAAATTCGAGTGCGGCACGTAAGTCAAATCAAGCGTGATGTGATGTGACTTGTCAACATGTCACTTTATTAAAGTGATGTGAGGTGATGTGACTTGATGGGAGTTGATGGTTGAGTGTTTAATACTCAATTGTGATGTTTGAAAGACATATATGAATATTTTAATATTTGGTATTTGTTTTCAAATTTTTGGTATATGTTTTTAGAAAACAATTACCAAATTAATTCAACACTTTTTCTCCCTCCCTCCTCCATCTCTCCTCGCCTCTTTTCTCCCTTCACGCCCAAGGGGCTTCATCTTCTTCCATTTTCTGTCAAAATAGCGTGAGCAGTGGGAGAAGTTTGGGGATGATTTTGTTGCAAAATCTTAGTTCTAGCACACTTAGAAGACATACGAAGGTGATAGGTAAACCCACCCACGAGCTGGGAACCATTTGACAAAGATTGGAGCTCCATTTCATGGATCAAAATCTGAATTTCTGGACAGAAACATCTGCACAGCTGGACGCACCTTGGAGGGGAAAAACAAATTTTTATTTGTTGCCGAATCGTCTCAACCGATCGATGTGAGTATTCCGCTATCTCCGTTGATGTATTCACATGTTATTTTCATGCTTATATTGATCTTGGGACCTAATTAGAAACCAACAATGGCATCAAGAGCCTAGGTTTGAGCATGAAAATATTTAGGGCTTAAAATTGGGTAAAATGAATTTGAGCATGATTTAATGAAATTAGATGATTTAGTATGCTTAAATGTTATTGAATTGAAGATTGATTGGATCAATTTCATGAAATTATGATTGGATCAAATTTCCCCAATAATTATGGCTTGGCCGAATTTGAAGGATGCCCTAGAGTCTTGGATTTTTTTATTTTTGGACATTGGATGTATTGGAAATCATTCAGGATGTTAATTTAATGTCGATTGTGGAATTAATTGGATTGAATTCGAATCGGACAAAATTATCTCCCTTGGCCGAGACTAAGTATAGGCATTGTATTTTTACATATCAGCCCGATGACGAGTCTCGTATGGAGGCACTACCTCTTTAGTCATGAAAGCCGCGGGAAACGGACGTTGGAAGGGTAAAGTTGGAAAATAGAATTTTGTTGGATTTTATCTAAGTTATTTAGCTTCGGTTGCTTGTTGGACTTCCGTTTCAAAGCTTACCTAAGGCCCAAAACCCCCACAGACCACCTACCAAACCCAAACCAAACACAAAATACCCAAACCAAACCCAAGAAACCAAGCCCACACCCAATGGATGGAGATTCACGCCCATATTGCCCTTAATTATGTCACGACCCCCTCCCTAGGGCGGGCCCAACCCTAGAAAGAGGTTGCGATCAACTTCAGCTCGAGCAATCTATATGTCACACCCACCATTTGATTTCACACAATATTACATCATAAATTACAAATACATGGAATATACATCAAATACATAGTTTACAACACGTGTTTAATAATATACAAGTGACGACTCTAATGTCTGGACCAACCCAAAAATACAACTGTGGCACGTGGATCCAAATCTGGTACTGCTCCTGCTGTGCTCGTGAACTACCTGGAATGTTTGAGGGATAGGGGAGTGAGCTTAAAAAGCTCAGTAAGTAAACACTCATTCTCTCAACATGACCTCACCAACAAAATAGGGTTATATATATGTATATATATAAAATATAAGAAAATAGCATATGTTATATATATCATCTCATGCAATCATCCCAAAACAATACAAATATCCATCAAACATGGTTGCTAATCCGGGTATAGTATAACAGAGGATTGAAACCGATGGGAGAGTCCTCAATGACAAATCCCAAGGTTTCCAACCATATCAACTCGTAAAATGTGAGTGAAATATAATCAATGGGGGAGTCCCCGTATACCCCCAAATCAAAACCAATGGAAGAGTCCTTAATGACAGCTCCCAAGATTTTCTATAATCTCATATCATCTGATGTATCATCACATCTCATCTCAAATCCGACCACTATTATACAAAACCCGGCAGCGTAACACATCAGCACACATCATCTAACACAATCACATCTCACATCCAATCCATCAATCTCATCTCAGTAATCATGATTTCATATTTATCATGCTTTCAATTCTCAATATTATATCTCAACAAAATATATTTAATATAAATATAATATATAATATATAATATACCATTATATTTATATATACACCGACTCTCACGACAACCATCAATCATCAAACAATATGTTAAGAGAATCACCACAGAGTGTACTTACCTCTATCCATGCAAAAGCTCTGAATAAATCTATAGTCTCGCCAAGAATCGAGCTCCAACGATCTCCAAATTTCTCAAAAAAAAGATCCACTGGTCAGCAACCTCTCAAGGATCACAGCGACGGCTTCAGAACTTGTTGATACGCTTAACGAGGCAAGTGGGCCCCACAACGAAAATCGGGCCCCACATCCAAAAAGCGGGCCCCACGATCAGATACTTTCGACGGTGGATATATATACCAAAACGCTCGTATAATCGAGAGGAACGATCTGATATGTTCGGATCGCCGATCCAACGGTCGGATCTCAAATTCTAGTAATATTCCCGAATTATCGGTAATTACAAAACGGAAACAACCCAAACGATGTCCGATCAGGAAGTGACCACTGGCGTTGGAAAGATCTCGGTCTGAAATATACCCACTCGCCAGAGGTGACCGTCAAAAGTGATCGGAGACGGCCGGAAATTGCAGAAGAACCGACGGTGAGTCGCTCCCTTCAAGTGGCGCGTGGCGGCGCGTCCGGCGTCCATGGGGTCGATCTCGGCGGATCTGGAAAGTTGATATCGGCAGATACACGGTGGTCCGGCGCATGGTGATGGCTGATTGACGGTGAAGCGCAGCGGCGGTTCAAAGTTTTGGCAGGGGAGAAGAAGATAATAGGAGATAGAAGAATTTTTTTTTTAAATCTTTGTTTTTCCTTTGCTCACGCATCTGACTCTCTCTCTCTTAAAAACTTTCAAAAGCAAAACTTTATTAAATAAATATATATATATATATTTTTTTGCCAGCTAACACGCACAATCTCACAAATTAGGTAGATGCACATTTATCACATGCTTAAATCTTGTAAAATCCCTCCATAATTAAGAAAAATCAAATTAAATCCCTTACCAAATCAAATCCAATCACCATCCTAAATTAGGAGATCTATTCCTTATGAGATACCAATTAGAATAAATGTCCCCATCAATGGAGATTCTATCCTAATCGGAATAGGAAAGCCTCCTCTCATTTGCCTATAAAAAGGACCCCTCACCACCATTCACAACCCTAGCACACATATCTCTCTTACACGCCCAAGACACTCCTCCAAGCCCTCTCTTGCACGCCCAAGGGACCTCCATGCTCTCCCATTGCCGTAAATTCTCCAAGCTCTAAGCCTCCTCCAATTGCCGCCCACACCTCCTCCACTCCCGATCCTTCACTCCTGAACCCTTTTCACTGCCCTATTGCCGCATCTTTAACACTCATCACAGCCCCCCAAACCAACCTTAAAACAGCCCCAAACACTGCCCCAAAGTCGCACAAACAGCCCCCACACACATCCCATCAATTCACTCCCAAACCGAGCCTAAAACACTCACTGCACCGCACCTTTTCTGCCGCAAAACTGCCCCCTGACCTGATCTGTTTTGCTGCGATTTTAACCCATAAAACAGCCCTAAAAGCACCCTAAAACTGCACTAAAAAACTGCACAAAGTTTCCCTTAAAAGCCCTTAAAATCGCAAGCCAATTAGCCTCCAAAATCACCCAAAACAGTCCACCACACGACCAAAACAGTGACCTGAAACGTAGCAGTGAAACAGTAGCAAAACGGACCTAAAACAGCACCCCAAGCATCAAAACAACGAGGAAAGACGTTGAGTAGATAAATCGGAAAAGTATCGGATCAATCACCCTTCCAACGGACGTGTAACGCCCTTTCTTGAGACGACAAAAGAGATTAGACCTGAGGGCACCTTTTTACTTATCTTCTTTCGTTTTATTTATTTATTTTAAAATATTATTGCATGAGAGTCGTTTGAGGTATGATGTGATTGTTGGATGAGCGGGATATGTGTTTCCCTTTTGTGGTATATCGGATGGAAACCCGGACGTAAATTCTGTAGTCGATTCCGAATGGACCGTAGTACGGTCTGCACTCGGGATACAACGCCATGTACCACTTAAGATACACATATCCCATTCATCCAAATTTGTATTTAAGCATGTTATAGTTTATAGGTTGTTTATTTGTTATTTGAGGCATGATTTAATTTAGTTTCGTTATTTGTCAAAGTATATTTATGTTGTTATTTATGCATGTTATTAGTTTACGTTGTGTTTGAATAATGATTTATACATGTTGATTCTATGGTTTAATATGCTCATTGTGTGGAATTGCGTTTGCCGTTTAAAGACTTACTTTCAAGCATGCGAACTTAGAATATGATTTATTTAGCGAATGCATGTTAGATCTAAATATCATTGAGCATGATTATTGAGTAGACTCGATTGATTCATTGCACAAATATTATCATCACAAGTGGCATAAGTAAGGGACCATTCCGAACCCAATGGTTTGAGGTCTTCCCTTGCGAGGGGTGAGTGCGGCCTTAAATCTTTGTCCCATTTCACACTGGGTGACGACTCAATTATTCTCCAGTTTAGTCCCCCGCGGGCTACTCCGTACTCCCACTAGGCCGCGAGCCTAGAATAGCATGTGTCGCCCAAGTTCTGTGCCCTACAGTCTGGCGACTCCACTGGGGATAGAGAATCGGTCCCGAAATCATGTCTTGTGATGTGTACAATTTGTGTTTTAATTGATCATTTCTATAGTGGGTTGAGGGGGTTAATCAAAGGCTTTGTTAAAGCTAGGTGATGGATGGGTGTCTCCCTTCATTCACTACCTTTCGAGGAAACGCTGTGAAGGCACCTAGATAATCATTACCCGTAGCTTGTTGTGATAGACTAGTTTGGAGGACTCGTTCTTTATTCCTGTCACCAAGCGATAAGTGCCTAAGAGGCTTGGGTACTTAAGAGAGCCTCGCTCCACCCTCCCTCTAGGGAATCTACAACGGTAAATCCATTCGACAGTTAATCACACACCATAACTCGATGGCACGTACCGTAAGGTATAAAAAGGGGTGCGCTCACTTGGTCGCTTGAACCCTTGAGTGGGGAGTCCTAGTTGTGGGCAAACCTTCGTCAGCGAGAGCCTTTTTCCGCGCCCCGTGAACCTACTCGTGAACCTTAGCCATAAAGAACCAGTAGAAGTTATTTGTTATTAATTCGGTGGACCGCCGTCATTTGGATCCAGTTGGACCTTTTGTCAAAAGGTGTGAACTTGTTGGGCCATTTAAACTGGGACGAGTTCATCTCATTTAACAGTTGGGTCAAAAGCTTCTAAAATACCGGTGGGCCATTTTGTGAATGGGCCTCTTATTATTTGAAGTCATTTAGCCATATCATCGCAAAGTGTAAACCTGTTGGGCCTTTTCAACTGGGACAAGTTTGCACCGCGCAATGGTGTGGTTGAATACTTTAAAATGGTAATGGGCCTACCTATATATTTCATGCATCGCATACATCTCATGCATCTCATGCATACATGCATCATGTTAACCCTTGTGTCTTAAAAGCCATCATAGATACCCGTTGGGTTAGGAAAAAGAAGTCAGAGCCTTCCTTGGGAAAATCCAGTATATCAGTCGGTTCATTGCCAATTGACATCGGTGTACGAGCCCATCTTCAAGTTGTTAAGGAAAAATCAGCCAGAGAAGTGGAACGAACAGTGTCAGAAAGCCTTCGATAAGATCAGAGAGTATCTAGTGAAACCTCATGTTTTGAAACCTCCGAGGTAAGGTAGACCTTTGGTGCTCTATTTGGCGATTGAACCCGAAGCACTGGGGGCGATGATGGTACAAGCCGATGAGACAGGAGTAGAGAACGCCATCTACTACCTTAGTAAGAAGTTGCTGTCGGATGAAGCCCGTTATCAAGAAGTGAAAAATATTTGTTTAGTAGTAGTATGGGCGTCTAGGAAACTGCGCCACTACTTCCAATCTTACAAGATCCAAGTGGTCGCAAAGGAGAATCCTTTGAAGTACTTGCATTCAGTGCCCTCGTTGGTTAGAAAGTTGGGCAGATGGTTAGTGCTGCTGACTGAATTTAACATCAAGTATCTCACTTCAAAGGTAATCAAAGTGCAAGCCGTGGAAGAATTCATGGCCTTGCAACTTGTCGAAGGAGATCAGTATAAGTTTGAGTTCCCCGATGAGGAAATCCAGGCGATAGTAGTCGAAGGATGTAAGATATATTTTGACGGAGCAGTGAATTGCAAAGGAGCGGGAATCGGTATTGTAATCGTAACCCATGAGGGAGAGACCCTACCTATAGCCAAGAGGTTGACATTCGGAGTAACTAATAACATGGCTGAGTACGAAGCATGTGCAGTCGGATTAACGACATTGATAGCCTTGAGAGCTAAGAATGTGGAAGTCTATGAAGATTCAATGTTGGTGATCCGATAGATGTAGGGAGAATGAGAGTTGAAAGAGGAATGGTTGAAGCCTTATTTGTTCTACCTCAGAAATCTGACATACGTAATTCCTGACTGTAAGTTTCAGCATTTGCCGCGAGAAGAGAATCAGATGGCAGATGCATTGGCGACACTGGCCGCAACTTGGGAAAATCCAGAGAAGCTGGTGATGAGACCGCTTGTGTTGACAACAACAAACAAGCCAGTCTATGAGATTGAGAGGATATTAGAAGTAGAGGTCAATGAAGGGAAGCATTGGTACTATGATATTCAAAGGGATCTGGAACGAGGAGAATTCCCAGAAAAAGTGAGTAGAAAGGACCAAGTAGCCATTCAGAAGTTGGCTTCTCAGTATGTGAGTTTGAATGGCGAACTCTACAAAAGGCAGGCAAATGGCATTCAGCTGAAGTGCTTGAACGGAGGAAAAGCTCAGAAGGTGATGGAAGAGGTACATGCTGGTGTGTGTGGGCCGCACATGAATGGATTGAACTTGTCCCGCAAGATTGTGAGACAAGGCTTTCACTGGTCAACCATGGAAGCCGAGTGCGCGAAGCTAGTGAAGCACTATCATGATTGTCAAGCACACGACAATTTGAACCATTTGCCACATACAGAGTTGCATGGGTTGTCAGAACCATGGCCTTTCTCAGCTTAGGGAATAGATATGATCGGAGAGATTCGACCGAATGCATCGAATGGGCACCGTTTCATAGTAGTGGCCGTGGACTACTTCTCGAAATGGGTGGAAGCAGAATCATTCCGCAATGTTACAGCAAAACAGATGGCGAAGTTTATAGCTCGGAATCTCATTTGCCGGTATGGTATGCCTGATAAGTGCATGAAAATGTACTTTGAAACATCACTTATCTAGGCTTATTGTTAAGTATTTAGTTATATATTTTATGTTTTAGTACATAATTTCTATTGTTATATTAATTTAAAAAATATTATTATTTACACTAATTTAGTGATTTTTATTTGTAGGAATATTAATACATGGATCCGGAAATATTTACAAGTATTTCGGGAACCTCTGGGAACACACATGACGAGCAGGGAGCATTGGCGCCATGGTGCCAAAATTACATACAAAGCATAGAGGATATGGCGCCATGGCGCCACCAAAATACACACAAGGCGCCTAGGCGCCATATATGCAATACACCCATGGCGCCAGTGAAGCACATAAGGCGCCATGACGCCCTAATATAAACAAAGAATTGGCGCCAAGGCGCCAATGAAGAGCCAGGCGCCTTGGCGCCTCCACCTCAACAACCTGGGCCAAAACTCCCGAGAGTTTGGCAACCGCGCGCGCCCATTTAAGGAGCCGCGGCGCTGCGGGAAGAAATCCTACGCATCCAGGACTCGATTTCTAGGGTTTTCTCAAATCCTAATGATACCCTGACACTACTATAAATACAACTGTTCTTCCAGACTCAAAAGGGAGGCTAGTTACACAAATACAAAAGAGAAAGCAGGGCCGTGCAAATTCCCGGGATCAGAAACAATGACTTATCCGATGATTCCCCATCCTATCTCTGCTGTTTCTTCATCTAGCATGCGGAACTAATCTCCCAAGTAAAGCTAAAGGCGAACTCTTGTACCCAAATCTTGTATTCTTGTTATTTGATTCATGAATGGTTTTAATTGATTAATACAATTGTTATTCTCTTCATCTCTTTATTCTATTGATTATTTGAGAACTATATTTTATTAGTTTACATATAGATTCAATCATGCTTTTTCTATGTGTTGTTGGTAAAATTGGTTTGATAGATTAAGGTTGTTTTGCGAGTTGATCTTCTGCTGCAGTATTGCCCGAGGGTATATTGTCGACGTTAGATAGGTTGTAACGATAACCTTGTGAGTTGTAAACCTAGAGAAGATTGAATGACAATCACCTTAGAACTTAAACTGGTGTAGAATTGAATATCTTCCAATTGTTGATTTGGGACGTGAAATCCTCAATTGTGTAATAACATGAATCGATAACGAAATATAGGTAATAGGTGTAAGAGGGAACCCTGATGCTTTGCTATCTTTCTCATTATTATTAAAATCTTTCAAGTCTTTGAATTCTTTAGTTTTCCATCACAATTTAATCTTTTCTTAAAATCAGTTATTGCTCAAAGTTCTTGATTTAGTGAATCAGTTTCTTTGTAACCCTCTCTCTGTGGAATCGACACCCCAACTGTACTGCGATAACCGCGAGTCATATTTGGGCGTAATCAATGCCGCACCATGTGGTCATGGATAATAGAGTCCAATTTCAGGGAGAGACAAAGGCGATGCTACAGAGATATGGAATAGGCCATCACAAGTCCTCACCATACAGGCCACAGGCTAATGGGGCAGTCGAGGCAGCCAACAAGACAATAAAGACGATTTTGATGAAGGTGACTGAGAATTACAAGGATTGGGCCGATAAACTGGCATATGCCTTGTAGGGGTACAGAACTTCTGTGAGAACAGCAACAAGAGCTACGCCTTACTCCTTGGTCTATGGAATAGAAGCGGTACTGCCGGTGGAGGTTGAGATACAGTCCATGCGGGTACTAGCAGAAGTAGAATTGCCTGAACTGGAGTGGACCTCACAGAGGTTTTAACAGTTGGCATTGATGGATGAGAAGAGGATGAAGTCCTTGCATCACATGCAGATCTATCAGAAGAGGTTGGCCCGGGCATTCAATAAGAAGGTGCGTCCTACCAAGATCAAGAAAGGTGATCTAGTGCTTAGGCAGTCGAAGCCATCGATGACAGACCCGAGAGGGAAGTTCAGACCAAACTGGGAAGAACCATACATTGTTCAGAAGGTAATGGGAAATGGAGCAGCGAGACTGTCAGACTTGGAAGGGAATGATTTCACCGAGCCAATCAATGTTGACAGATTGAAGCTGTATTTTGCCTGAGGGACAGAAGACTGAATGGTCACCCGCAAAAGACCTAACCCAATGGGATAGGAAAACTCATGCATGCATGCATACATATAACCCATTATTGCATTCCTTTTCGTGTGTTTTGTGTTTTTTATTTTGTATTCACAAGTTTCGAAGAAGAAAAGAGAAAGCGGCAAAGACAAGCCAATTAGAAACAGTGAATGCATAGTATCGGATTCGGGTAGTAATCCTAGGGCTGAGGTCCACATCGGTGTTAAGATTCAGGTAATAATCTGAGGGTTGAGGCCCAGTTAAGTTTGAGTTTCGGGTATAGATCTCGGGGGCGAAGCCCACATTGTTAGCAATAGAGAGGAAGAATTCCTAGGAGTGAGTGAGTGAAAAAAAAGAGTGTGTGAGAGAGAAGTCTTTGATTAATAGATGTATGTCCAGTGATGACATTGTGTGCTATAGCAAAGAAGCTTTAGAAACGATAAGTGCGAGAAGTGTTCTCCACCGGTATGCTGAGTAGATTGATCTTGATTAGACTTATGCAGCACTTGAATACGGGATCTCAACAGTGGAAGCCTGAGTGGTTGATAAGATGACCAGTTGAAGAGATGGTGGATCAGTGAATGACCGTTTGCTTGGATGTCCACCCTGGATTACGTACGCTACGATATATGATATGGTCGAGAAAGGAAAGAAAAGTGTCTGTGACAAAAAGAAAAAAAAAAGAAGAAGAAAAAAAAATAGGTCGCCTATAACCGATAAGCGTGAAGCTACCCATGGGCGAGTATTAGGACCACCATGAGGAGAAATGCTACCTTAAAGGGTAGGTGTGCCAAGAAAAGAAAAAGAGAAAAGAAAAGAGAAAAAGAAAAAAAGAGAGAAAAAAGTGAAAAGAATGAAAAGAAAGAGAGAAGAGCAAAATGCAAGAGACCATATCATGTTGAGTATGCCGAAGTAATCACAGAATGTGATTAAGACATTCAGATTGGTTAGACCCACTGTTCCGATTCTCCGAGATGAAATCGTCAAATTAGCTTGCTTACGGAATAAGCTGTGAAAGATCCTTGGCGCACACACATTATGAGTCTAGTTCAGATCACCTATTCAGACGATCGGAGTTGAGCATATCGAGTACTTTGAAGATTCTCTGGCTTTGACTCAAAGCATTCGTTGAGGACAAATATATATCTAGCTATCAAAGATTATCTCGAGAGAAGAAATGCAACATGCTAAAAGGAATCATTGAACATCAGATCAGCATTGTTTGGTATGGAATTCTGGGGTGAGGCCCACATTACATCAGATCAGCATTGCCGGGTATGACATTCTGGGGCGAGGCCCACATTACATCAGATCAGCATTGCCGGGTATGGCATTCTGGGGGAGAGGCTCACATTACATCAGATCAGCATTGCTCGGTTTGGCATTCTGGGGTGAGGCCCACATTACATCAGATCAACATTGCCGGGTATGACATTCTGGGAATGGATCAGATCAGTTTAGTCCGGGAATGGACAAGTCTGGGAATGGACACGCCAAGAATGGCATGCCGGGAATGACACTCAAAGAATGGAGATATAGTCCTAGAATGGACAAGTCCGGGAATGGACACGCCGAGAATGGCACGTCGAGAATGGTACTCCGAGAATGGAGATATAGTCCGGGAATGGACAAGTTTGGGAATGGACACGCCGAGAATGGCACGCCGGGAATGGCACTCCGGGAATGGAGATATAGTCCGGGAATGAACACGACGAGTATGGCACGCCGAGAATGGAGATATAGTCCGGGAATGGACAAGTCCGGGAATAGACACGCCGAGAATGGCACACCGAGAATGGCACTCCGGGAATGGAGATATAGTCCGGGAATTGACAAGTCCGGGAATGGACACGCCAAGAATGGCACGCCGGGAATGGTACTCCGGGAATGAAGATCGGTTTGGAATGGACCACAACACGGTGACGGTTCGGGAATGGACCTCATCACACCACATCACAGTAACACTCTGGGAATGGAGATCGGTTCGGGAATGGACCACAACACGGTGACGGCTCGGGAATGGATCTCATCACACCACATTACAATAACACTCTGGGAATGGAGATTGGTTCGGGAATGGACCACAACACGGTGATGGTTCTGGAAGGGACCTCATCACACCACATCACAGTAACACTCCGGGAATGGAGATCGATTCGGGAATGGACCACAACATGGTGACGGTTCGAGAATGGACCTCATCACACCACATCACAGTAACACTCCGGGAATGGAGATCGGTTCGGGAATGGACCACAACACGGTGACGGTTCGGGAATGGACCTCATCACACCACATCACAGTAACACTCCGGGAATGGAGATCGGTTCGGGAATGGACCACATCACGGTGACGGTTCGGGAATGGACCTCATCATATCATCACATCAACGGTTCGGGAATGGACCAGAAGTCGAAGCACCCCAACATCATATCAACTCAACACAGCAAGCAGACCATGTGGCAGCTGGCGAGCCAGGTAAGTAAAAATGCATTACATGTACTTTGATAGGAATTGCCATTGTCACACACTGCACAAGTCCCATCAAAGTGGGGGCGACTGTAGGCATTGCATTTTTACATATCAGCCCAATGACAAGTCTCGTATGGAGGCACTACCTCTTTAGTCATGAAAGCCGCGGGAAACGGACGTTGGAAGGGTAAAGTTGGAAAATGGAATTTTGTTGGATTTTATCTAAGTTGTTTAGCTTCGGTTTCAAAGCTTACCTAAGGCCCAAAACCCCCACAGACCACCTACCAAACCCAAACCAAACACAAAATACCAATCCAAACCCAAGAAACCAAGCCCACGCCCAATGGATGGAGATTCACGCCCATATTGCCCTTAATTAGGTAGATGCACATTTATCACATGCTTAAATCTTGTAAAATCCCTCCCTAATTAAGAAAAATCAAATTAAATCCCTTACCAAATCAAATCCAATCACCATCCTAAATTAGGAGATCTATTCCTTTTGAGATACCAATTAGAATAAATGTCACCATCAATGGAGATTATATCCTAATCGGATTAGGAAAGCCTCATCTCATTTGCCTATAAAAAGGACCCCTCCCCACCATTCACAACCCTAGCACATATATCTCTCTTACACGCCCAAGACACTCCTCCAAGCCCTCTCTTGCACGCCCAAGGGACCTCCAAGCTCTCCCATTGCCGCAAATCCTCTAAGCTTTAAGCCTCCTCCAATTGCCACCTACACCTCCTCCCCTCATTATCCTTCACGCCTAAACCCTTTTCACTGCCCTATTGCCACATCTTTAACACTCATCACAGCCCCCCAAAGCAACCTTAAAACATCCCCAAACACTGGCCCAAAGTCGCACAAACAGCCCCCACACACAGCCCATCAATTCATGCCCAAACCGAGCCTAAAACACTCACTACACTGCACCTTTACTGCCGTAAAACTGCCCCCTGACCTGATCTGTTTTGCTGCGATTTTAACCCATAAAACAGCCCCAAAACCACCCTAAAACTGCACTAAAAACTGCACAAAGTTCCCCCTAAAAGCCCTTAAAACCGCAAGCCAATTACTCTCCAAAATCACCCAAAACAGTCCACCAAACGACCAAAATAGTGACATGAAATGTAGCAGCGAAACAGTAGCGAAACGGACCTAAAACAGCAGCCCAAGCATCAAAAAAATGAGGAAAGACGTTGAGTAGACAAATCGCAAAAGTATCGGATCAATCACCCTTCCAACGGACGTGTAACGCCCTTTCTTGAGACGACAAAAGAGGTTAGACCTGAGGGCACCTTTTTACTTATCTTCTTTCATTTTATTTTATTTATTTTAAAATATTATTGCATGAGAGTCGTTTGAGGTATGATGTGATTGTTGGATGAGCGGGATATGTGTTTCCCTTTTGTGGTATATCGGATGGAAACCCGGACGTAAATTCTGTAGCCGATTCCGAATGGACGGTAGTACGGTCTGCACTCGGGATATAATTTGAGGCATGATTTATGGTTGTTTATTTATTATTTGAGGCATGATTTAATTTAGTTTCGTTATTTGTTAAAGCATATTAATGTTGTTCTTTATGCATGTTATTAGTTTACGTTGTGTTTGAATAATGATTTATACATGTTGATTCTATGGTTTAATATGCTCATTGTGTGGAATTGCGCTTTCCGTTTAAAGACTTACTTTCAAGCATGCGAACTTAGAATAGGATTTATTTAGCGAATGCATGTTAGATCTAAATATCATTTAGCATGATTATTGAGTAGAATCGGTTGATTCATTGCACAAATTATATCATCACAAGTGGCATAAGTAAGGGACCATTCCGAACCCAATGGTTTGAGGTCTTCCCTTGCGAGGGGTGAGTGCGGCCTTAAATCTTTGTTCTAGTTCACACTGTATGGCGACTCCATTATTCTTCGGTTTAGTCCCCCGCGGGCTACTCCGTACTCCCACTAGCGCCGCGAGCCTAGAATAGCATGCATCACCCAAGTTCTGTGTCCTACACTAAGAAGCATGTATATGGGTTTGATTTTTTATAAAATGCGTTGGACATGTTTTGTTGATAATGAGCATGATTAATTAGGCTAATTGATGTTTTAGAAATGTTAATTGGGTATTTAATTATGTTGAACACTTTATGTAATTAAATTGGGAAATTGGATTTTTTGAATTTAATTAATTAGGCTTGAATTGGATTTGGGCTTATAAAGTTGTTATTGGGCTTGTTGGGCTTTGTTGTACAAAGTTGGGTTTAGGTAAAATTGGTTGGATCCAATTGGGCCCAAAACCGCATCCATAAAGCCCAAATGCGACTTAATGAACCTTTAAAGTTTAATTGGGCCTAATGGGTCAAGATTGATTTATGGGCTTATGGGTAATTCCCGGATTGGATTTTAGTTATTCGGTTTGACCCAAGTTGACCAAAAGTCCACGCCTTAAGAAATCAATTAAAAGTCCATTGGACTTTAATTGAATTGACGTTGGACGTTAATCGGTCTTTGAGATTCGTTACGATTAAATTTGGAATTTAAGTCGTAAAAGGTTTATTATTAAAGTGTAATATTTAATTTGGAATTAAATAGCGAATTAGAATTGAATACATATTAAATTGGATTTAATGACGTAATTAATTTAATTCGAGAATTTGTACTTTAAGTACTTATTCACAAAATGAGTTTGACTCGAGTAAAATCAAATCGTTGTTTGAACATTGGATGGTCATTAATTATCAGATTAATTAATTTGATTAGATTGATTGATAACATGCTTGTGTGAATACATGGTTGTGATGAATGAATAATGTATATCGGATGAATATTAGATGGGTGGGGCAATTTTAGAAATTTTTATAATAAATTTGATTTATTAATTGGACCTGCGTGTCAAGCCTTATACCTCCACATTCATTGTATTCTCTTCTCACCTATTCCCCTCAATGTAAATGAGGTTTCTTTAGAAGTGTAGTGTAACGGGTAGAAGTGATACATGTGCTAGCAGGAGAGAAAAATGAAGAGATTTGATCTAGGATCAGTGTGTAATGTATCCATCCGCATATCATATTATTTTTCATATGCGCTTTATTATGTGTTTAGAATGCATGTTTAAGGGTGTATGATGATGAGACCTTAACAAAGATAATAAATTGGTTGCCAATTTGCACGCGAAAAACCCTCGCTGTTATATTAAGCGTCTTTCCTCCCATTGAGTGATTCTTACTCAAGATCTAAGACCGCAATGGTTTGTTGGCCAAAGTCAAGGCCTTTGTCTGTCGAAGATTGTTTGAATCACGAAGGATTTGTTCCATGTCAGTGTCTTGTCCAAGTTGTGGTTTGTTGGCCAAAGTCAAGACCACTTCTTGTCCATCGATATTGATTACAAAGCTTTCCATGGTCAATGGGTCGCGCTTAACTGGGATCATTAAGCTTGTTGTGCCAAAGCCAATGCTAAGTTGATTCAGAGGAAAAAAGTTAGATAATACATTGGATGTATTGGCATATATAAGATATATGTTTCGGACTTGGATGTCCTCCTACCGGATCTAGGAATTGGATTGGATCCAATGATCTTAGAGATCTACCTAGTTAATTATCATACAATTTGTTGGCCAAAGTCATGATTGTGTGATATTTAACGGGATCCTAGCCCACTAGGAAACACGGTTTCCCGAGTACTCGACAGAGGGTTAGAGGCTCGCCGAAAAATAGTGGGAGGCAAGATTTGAATTTGCAATATTCGTTTAATTACTTGCCATACGCGCTCAAATAAATATCATTCGTCATTATAATTAAATGTTAGTTGGACTAATATTTAAACGTTGTTTTAATTAAATAGTTGGACTATATTCAAACTATTCAATTATAGTTGATTTATAATTAGATTATAGTAATCAATATAATTGATTTTAATATATTAAATTATAGTTGATTAAATAGTTGGACTATTGTAATCATTATAATAAATAGTACCTAAATCGTTGATTAAATAGTTGGACTATTAGAATCAAGATGTAATTGAAAGATTGACGTTTAAAACATAATACTAGGGAAAATGTATTTAAATGGTTTAATTTTCAAATTGGGAATATAACTCAGGATGGTCCTGGAAAAATAGATAAGTTACTTATTTTTGATAAAATAACTTATTATGCCTAAGCTCAGAGTTAAGCAAATAGTCGAGCATAATCTTTGTAAGATTTATGTGATAATAACTTTAGCGCTTAATCCATTAAGCTTGTCGCAGTAGACTCCTTAATTTTCGAATCAGAACTAAGGATTAGATCCTTAAAGTATGATATGAAATTGAAGGATCTTCATAAATCTATACTTAGATTTTAGAAATACTAAAATTGCAATAATAACTCTTGGAGAGTTAATGACTATTCTCAAGGAGATAAAGTCAAACTTTGCAATTAGGCAAGTAGCGCAAGGCGCATCTTACTTGATTTTAGAAGGCCAAGGCTTGGCCAAAGGCTACTGGAATGTTGAAAAGGGGCAAATGCAAAATCATTATAATCTTTTGGGAAGATATATGACATATCCCAAAATGTCTGCTTAAATTGTGGCAAACGGGATCGCGGAGGCGTGACTGCCGTTTAGACAAAGCAGACATGAAGGAATTGAAGACGAGCAAGGCTTTGACTTCAAATATGTTTGTCAAAATTATGTTCACTACTAGTATTGAAATTGGATTTTAAATACTTAGTGTGGTACATAAAATATACGTACTGATGTGCAGAATCTGCTGTGAGCAGGATACTGACTTCAGTTGAGATTAATATGAGAATTGAAAATGGGACAAAAGTCGCTGTTTTAAGCATAAATACCTAAGTTTGGGAACTACCCTCGGGTGTGTACCTAAATTAGGAAACTATTATAATGTAACTAGTTTGACTAGATACATTATCTCTATATCAGTGTATTATCCATTGCGGATATACCTTTATATTCTAGAACACTAAAGTGTTTTGTTATATAAAGATGATATTGAGATAAACACATTAGATGTGAATGACCGTATTTATATTTTGAATATAAATAATTTCTCACACATATAACATGTCAAACAAATAGCTCAAACTGATTTGATCAGATGAAATTAAATGTGGCATTGTTGTCTGGGACACAATCAAATAAGACTCGTATATCCGCACTTTTGAAGAGTGGGTACTAGGACTGTTTTGATTCCAATCAAATGAAGTCTACGAATCTAGTTTATTAGGCAAAGTGCCTAAAACACTATTTACTTGGTAAAAGTGAAAATGCCACAGATCTGTTAGCCCTAGTTCATAGTGAGGCATGTGGGCCCATGTCTAGCTAGGCTAGATGTGGATATGAATATTTCGTGACCTATACGGATGTGGCATCGCGTTATGGTTATGTGTTTCTTTTGAAGAACATAAATCAGAAACTTTTAAAGTTTTCGACACGGAATAGACAAAAAGATCGGCTGAAGTATTAAACGTCACGGTAAGACCGTAATGGAAAATACTTAAGCAATAAGTTTCTAATATACTTGAAAGAGTATAGTATTCTTTCAAAAGAGGACTCCTCACGGAACACGTCAATATGACGGTGTGTCCGAAATGAGTAATCGAATTTTGTTAGACATGATAAGGTTAATCATGAATCACTCTGAGCTACATTTTTCCTTCAACGGATAAGCATTAACAGTGTAGAACTTATTTAAAATAAGGTTCCATTAAAATCTATTTGACAGATTTTATATTAAGATATGAACGGGAAAGAAACCAGGTTTCTCATTCCTGATAATTTGGGTATGCTAGGCATATGTTTGGGCGATACCAAACTAAAACTCAAATTGGATAAGTGTCAATTGTAGGTTATCCTAGGGATACCATAACTATTGTACTTATACATCTCACCAGAGAACAATTAGATTGTTGCTCGCCATGCGGTTTTTTCTAAGAGGAATACCGATATGCAGTGGTAAGTGGGAGGATAGTAAAACTCGATGAAAATCAGAGTAATACTTTCATTTCGCACCGAATTTTAATGGAACATAAATGGTTCATCAAAGATGAAACTGTACCAGTAATCTTCGAATACACAAGAACCGCTTAGATCGGAGAGAGTCAGAAAACAACCTGGGGTATGAGTTTCTGATCTCATCTCATAAAGATGTCTATCTTATTGAGGTATATCAACTGATACGTATGAGGTAGTGATACAAGGTATCGACTCCCTATTATGGCAAAGTGTCATAAAATCCGAAATGGATTCCATGTATATCAACTATGTTTAGAATACTAGTTGATGTACCGCAAGGCATTGTGCCTACTGGTACTTATAAGTCTTCAAGGAAGATATGCATGGATGGCAACATACCAACGTATAAAGATAGGCTTGTAGCGGAAAGGTATCATTATCAACATTGTGTTGATTATGATTCAACCTTTTAACTGTTGCCGTGGTAAATCCATTTGGATAATGCTTGCTGAAGCTGCATATTTCATTTATGAAATATGACAGCAGCAGAACGTCAAAATCGCTTTCCTTAAGTGGAAACCTTTT
This sequence comes from Zanthoxylum bungeanum, assembly GCA_019454045.1. NCBI lineage: Eukaryota > Viridiplantae > Streptophyta > Magnoliopsida > Sapindales > Rutaceae > Zanthoxylum > Zanthoxylum bungeanum. Next base: position 43,110 of record SKCR01052697.1, read on the forward strand.
GGAGGATGTTTTCAACATCTAGTCGATTTTGTCGTACCAAAACTAGCAAACAAGGTTTGCAGGCTATTCGATCCATGTTTGGATTGAAGCAAGCATTGAGTTCTTGGAATTTCCGTTTTGATGCAATCATAATGGTGTATGATTTGATTCAAAACGAATATGATTCTTGTGTATTTAAGAGGGTTAGTGGGAGTTCACTGACAATAATGTCCTATAAATAATAATAATATGTCATTTCTGGAAATGATATTCCCATAAAAATATAATCGGTGAAAGCTTGGCTTTCGAGAAGACTCTCCGAGAAACTCGTACATTGAAAAATGTACGCGAGCTGGTGTCTCATACGCTTTGAGCATATGGATTCACAAATAAACCAATCCAAGTGATAGTCACTGGATTGATGCTAAGAACATCCGTTAGAATCTTAGAGATCTAAGGATTCTGTCTTAATCTATGGAGAATGAGAACTTGAAGTGACTGGGATCACTACTGTAAGTTTCCTAAACCGATAAAATGACTATAAGTCGCAAATGATACTATACAGTTTAAGTTTGAAACGGAACAGTGAGCTGGAAATCTTCCAAGCAAGATGTTGTTACCGAAATAAACAACAAATGGGGGTATTGCTGCGGCTGAGGCAGCAATAGAAGCCATCTTGGGTCAAAAACAAATCTAATTAGATTATATATAGTTCTGTTAGCAGCTGAGCTAGACGTCAGCACAGGCTAAAGAATTAATGGTTTCATCAACAATCCAGATACATACTTCGATATTCATCTGATTCGTTCGGATCATACATCATGGCGATGTGATGATCGAGTAAATCGCATCATTTAATAATCATATAAATCCGCTGACAAAAGCCTTTCCTCATTAATTTGAGCCAACCGTACATAATTCGGGTGTCAAGCACTCGAGTGACTAGCTATAGGCTAAGTGGGAGATTGTTGGACAATTATGACCCATAGCGTCACTATTTGTATAGATCATGGTGTTGTCGTACAAATTAACTATGTGACAAAAGAGATTGCGCTCTTATCATTTGTGATTAGATCACCTAGATGTATAAATGATGGGAGGATCCTTATGATTTGTTCCTTGATTGAGAATGATATAAGACAGTATCAATCAACGAAGGATAAATAATTAAATATCCATATTCAGAGTATTATCGAGATTGGACATCGATAAATACGTAAAAGACTAGTATTGCACTTGTGCGCGTTTTGAGGGCACAACGGATAGTTCTCATAATTTGGGTAATGATACTCATGTAAGTGTAATAGGAGGTTGTGTGTTTCACCGATGGTACGGGAAACAGCTTCGCTCTGGATACCCCCTCGGAATTCCATTGGTAGTATGACTATGTGTCTATGGAAGTCCGAAATCAGGGTAGGTGTATTTAGTCTTAACTTCAGACTTGCACCGCTAATACTTGCGACAATCAATATATTTTGGTTGCGGTCGTCCAAGGCTTTAACAGGTTATGTGTACGCCAATACTGGGTATATTGAGAATCGTAGTGTGTTGGGTGTGATGTCAAGACGGAAGTATCACTCCAGTCTTAATGGAGAAGATGGTCACGTAGGATACGGTATTAGTACTCTTAAATGCTGCAACTATCGGGATAAAATGACAAGGTCAGGTTTATCCGATTATAGAGACTAGTTACCAGACATCCGACATGTGCTTCGTACGGGCATACACAATTCCAGCCCCAGGCCTAGCACGTGATCATCCGATACTGGACAGAAATATGCAATACTACATATACTACGCCTGATACAGATCCTTTATTCCTGTAAGGATATTTCCGAAGAATTGGGTAGGCATGGCGCTTTGCTAGAGGCCAACCTTGTCTTATAATCGGTAAAACGTAGTACGAGGTATTTACGTGTTTGGATAGTCCGACGACCGAATTTACTGCCAACATATCCGGGGATCTCATGGGTCGCTTTCCAAAGATATAGCGATGACGTATGACTCGCACTTTAATTAATCTGGGATTAATTAGAAGAGAGAGAAAATTAATCTGGGATTAATTTCTGATATATTTTATCTATGATAAAATATCATTTAAAGAGAGATAACGATTAATTTGGAATTAATCGGTAAATTAATATATTTGATATATTAAACGAAATTGGATTTCGACACGGAATTAAAATTAGATTTTAATTCGGGAGAATGAGTTAATTTAGAATTAATTCGTTAGGGACGTGAATAGTAATTATACTTGGCATGATTATTTAATTAAATTAGATTTAATTACGACGCAACAGAAAAATCGTTAATTTGGAATTAACGAACCCGAGCTCGAGATTATTTGTGAGCGCATTCGCATTTCGAATTCGAGTACGGCAAGTAAGTCAAATCAAGCGTCAAATAGCTAGTCGCATAAAGTGTCAAATCACTTGTCACTTTGAGTGATGTGACTTGGGAGAAGTTTGGGGATGATTTTGTTGCAAAATCTTAGTGCCAGCACACTTAGAAGACATACGAAGGTGATAGGGAAACCCACCCACGAGCCGGGAACCGTTTGACGAAGATTGGAGCTCCATTTCATGGATCAAAATCTGAATTTCTGGACAGAAATATCTACACAGCTGGGCGCACCTTGGAGGGGAAAAACAAATTTTTTTTTATTGTCGAATCGTCTCAACCGATCGATGTGAGTATTCTGCTATCTTCGTTGATGTATTCACATGTTATTTTCATGCTTATATTGATCTTGGGACCTAATAAGAAACCAACAATGGCATCAAGAGCCTAGGTTTGAGCATGAAAATATTTAGGGCTTAAAATTGGGTAAAATGAATTTGAGCATGATTTAATGAAATTTGATGATTTAGTATGCTTAAATGTTGTTGAAGTGAAGATTGATTTGATCAATTTCATGAAATTATGATTGGATCAAATTTCCCCAATAATTATGGCTTGGCCGAATTTGAAGGATGCCCTAGAGTCTTGGATTTTTTTGATTTTTGGACATTAGATGTATTGGAAATCATTCGGGATGTTAATTTAATGTCGATTGTGGAATTAATTGGATTGAATTCGAATCGGACAAAATTATCTCCCTTGACCGAGACTTAGAAGCATGTTTATGGGTTTGATTTTTGATAAAATGTGTTGGACATGTTTTGTTGATAATGAGCATGATTAATTAGGCTAATTGATGTTTTAGAAATGCTAATTGGGTAATTAATTATGTTGAACACTTTATGTAATTAAATTGGGAAATTGGATTTTTTGAATTTAATTAATTAGGCTTGAATTGAATTTGGGCTTATAAAGTTGTTATTGGGCTTGTTGGACTTTGTTGTACAAAGTTGGGTTTAGGCAAAATTGGATGGATCAAATTGGGCCCAAAACCGCATCCATAATGCCCAAATGCGACTTAATGAACCTTTAAAGTTTAATTGGGCCTAATGGGCCAAGATTGATTTATGGGCTTATGGGGTAATTCCCGGATTGGATTTTGGTTATTCGGTTTGACCCAAGTTGACCAAAAGTCCACACTTAAGAAATCAATTAAAAGTCCATTGGACTTTAATTGAATTGACGTTGGACGTTAATCGGTCTTTGAGACGCGTTACGATTAAATTTGGAATTTAAGTCGTAAAAGGTTTATTATTAAAGTGTAATGTTTAATTTGGAATTAAATAGCGAATTAGAATTGAATGCATATAAATTGGATTTAATGACGTAGTTTAATTTAATTCGAGAATTCGTACTTTGAGTACTTATTCACAAAACGAGTTTGACTCGAGCAAAATCAAATCGTTGTTTGAACATTGGATGGTCATTAATTATCAGATTAATTAATTTGATTAGATTGATTGATAACATGCTTGTGTGAATACATGGTTGTGATGAATGAATAATGTATATCGGATGGATATTAGATGGGTGGGGCAATTTTAGAAATTATTGTAATAAATTTGATTTATTAATTGGACCTGCGTGTCCAGCCTTATACCTCCACATTCATTGTATTCTCTTCTCACCTATTCCCCTCAATGTAAATGAGGTTTCTTTAGAAGTGTAGTGTAACGGGCAGAAGTGATACATGTGCTAACAAGAGAGAGAAAGGGAAAGATTTGATCTAGGATCAGTGTGTAATGTATCCATCCGCATATCATATTATTTTTCATATGCGCTTTATTATGTGTTTAGAATGCATTTAAGGGTGTATGATGATGAGACCTTAACAAAGAAAATAAATTGGTTGCCAATTTGCACGCGAAAAACCCTCGCTATTATATTAGCGTCTTTCCTCCCATTGAGTGATTCTTACTCAAGATCTAAGACGACATTGGTTTGTTGGCCAAAGTCAAGGCCTTTGTCTGTCGAAGATGTGTTTGAATCACGAAGGCTTTGTTCCAGGTCAGTGTCTTGTCCAAGTTGTGGTTTATTGGCCAAAGTCAAGACCACTTCTTGTCCATCGATATTGATTACGAAGCTTTCCATGGTCAATGGGTCGCGCTTAACTGGAATCATTAAGCTTGTTGTGCCAAAGCCAATGCTTAGTTGATTCAGAGGAAAAAGGTTAGATAATACATTGGATGTATTGGCATATATAAGATATATGTTTCGGACTTGGATGTCCTCCTAACGGATCTAGGAATTGGATTGGATCCAATTGATCTTAGAGATCTACCTAGTTAATTATCATACAATTTGTTGGCCAAATTCAAGATTGTGTGATTTTTAGCGGGATCCTATCCCACTAGGAAACACGGTTTCCCGAGTACTCGACAGAGGGTTAGAGGCTCGCCGAAAAATAGTGGGAGGCAAGAATTGAATTTGCAATATTCGTTTAATTACTTGCCATACGCGCTCAAACAAATATCATTCGTCATTATAATTAAATGTTAGTTGGACTAATATTTAAACGTTGTTTTAATTAAATAGTTGGACTATATTCAAACTATTCAATTATAGTTGATTTTATAATTAGATTATAGTAATCAATATAATTGATTTTAATATATTAAATTATAGTTGATTAAATAGTTGGACTATTGTAATCATTATAATAAATAGTACCTAAATCGTTGATTAAATAGTTGGACTATTAGAATCAAGATGTAATTGAAAGATTGACGTTTAAAACATAATACTAGGGAAACTGTATTTAAATGGTTTAATTTTCAAATTGGGAATATAATTCAGGATGGTCCTGGAAAAATAGATAAGTTACTTTATTTGATGAAATAACTTATTATGCCTAAGATCAGAGTTAAGCAAATAGTCGAGCATAATCTTTGTAAGATTTATGTGATAATAACTTTAGCGCTTAATCCATTAAGCTTGTCGCAGTAGACTCCTTATTTTCCGAATCAGAACTAAGGATTAGATCCTTAAAGTATGATACTGAAATTGAAGGATCTTCATAAATGTATACTTAGATTTTAGAAATACTAAAATTGCAATAATAACTCTTGGAGAGTTAATGACTATTCTCAAAGAGATAAAGTCAAATTTGGCAATTAGGCAAGTAGCGCAAGGCGCATCTTACTTTGATATTTTAGAAGGCCAAGGCTTGGCCAAAGGCTACTGGAATGTGAAAAGGGGCAAATGCAAAATCATTATAATCTTCTGGGAAGATAAATGACATATCCCAAAATTTCTTGCTTAAATTGTGGCAAACGGGATCTCGGAAGCGTGACTGCCGTTTGGACAAAGCAGACATGAAGGAATTGAAGACGAGAAAGGCTCTGACTTCAAATATGTTTGTCAAAATTATTTTCACTACTAGTATTGAAATTGGATTTTAAATACTTAGTGTGGTACATAAAATATACGTACTGATGTGCAGAATCTGCTGTGAGCATGATACTGACTTCAGTTGAGATTAATCTGTAAATTGAAAATGGGACAAAAGTCGCTGTTTAAGCATAGATATCTAAGTTTGGGATCTACCCTCGGGTGTGTACCTAAATTAGGAAACTATTAATGTAACTAGTTTGACTAGATACATTATCTCTATATCAGTGTATTATCCATTGCGGATATACCTTTATATTCTAGAACACTAAGTGTTTTATTATATAAAGATGATATTGGGATAAACACATTAGATGTGAATGACAATATATTTTAAGAATATAAATAATATCTCACACATATAACATGTCAAACAAATAGCTCAAACTGATTTGATCAGATGAAATTAAATGTGGCATTATTGTCTGGGACACAATCAAATAAGACTCGTATATCCGCACTTTTGAAGAGTGGGTACTAGGACTGTTTTGATTCCAATCAAATGAAATCTACGAATCTAGTTTATTGGGCAAAGTGCCTAAAACACTATTTACTTGGTAAAAGTGCAAATGCCACAGATCTGTTAGCCCTAGTTCATAGTGAGGCAAGTGGGCCCATGTCTAGCTAGGCTAGATGTGGATATGAATATTTCGTGACCTATACGGATGTGGCATGGCACGCGTTATGGTTATGTATTTCTTTTGAAGACACAAATCAGAAACTTTTAAAAAGTTTTCGACACGAAATAGACAAACAGATCGGCTGAAGTATTAAACATCACGGTAAGACCGTAATGGAAAATACTTAAGCAATAAGTTTCTAATATACTTGAAAGAGTATAATATTCTTTCAAATTAGGACTCCTCATGGAACACATCAATATGACGGTGTGTCCGAAATGAGTAACCGAATTTTGTTAGACATGATAAGGTTAATCATGAATCGCTCTGAGCTACCTTTTTCCTTCAACGGATAAGCATTAACAGTGCAGAACTTATTTAGAATAAGGTTCCATTAAAATCTATTTGACAGATTTCATATTAAGATATGAACTGGAAATAAACCGGGTTTCTTATTCCTGATAATTTGGGTATGTTAGGCATATGTTTGGGCGATACCAAACTAAAACTCAAATTGGATAAGTGTCAATTGTAGGTTATCCTAGGGATACCCTAAGTATTGTACTTATACATCTCACCAGAGAACAATTAGATTGTTGCTCGCCATGTGTTTTTCCTAAGAAGAATACCGATATGCAGTGGTAAGTGGGAGGATAGTAAAACTCGATGAAAATCGGAGTAATACTATTTCAGGCACCGAATCTTAATGGAACATAAATGGTTCATCAAGGGTGAAACTGTACCAGTAATATTCGAATACACAAGAACTGCGTAGATCGGAGAGAGTCAGAAAATAACCTGGGGTATGAGTTTCTGATCTCATCTCATAAGATGTATATCTTATTGAGGTATATCAACTGACTACGTATGAGGTAGTGATACAAGGTATCGACTCCCTATTATGGCAAAGTACCATAAAAAAACGAAATGGATTCCATGTATATCAACTATTTTTAAAATGCTAGTTGATGTACCACAAGGCATTGTGCCTACTGGTACTTTATAAGTCTTCAAGGAGGACATGCATGGATGGCAACATACCAAGGTACAAAGCTAGGCTTGTAGCGGAAATGTATCGTTATCAACATTGTGTTGATTATGATTCAACCTTTTAACTGTTGCCATGGTAAATCCATTTGGATAATGCTTGCTGAAGCTACATATTTCATTTATGAAATATGATAGCAGAACGTCAAAATCGCTTTCCTTAAGCGGAAACCTTTTGGAGGATGTTTTCAACATCCTGTCGGTTTTGTCGTACCAAAACTAGCAAACAAGGTTTACAGGTTATTTGATCAATGTTTGGATTGATGCAAGCATTGAGTTCTTGGAATTTCCGTTTTGATGCAATCATAATGGTGTATGATTTGATTCAAAACGAATATGATTCTTGTGTATATAAGAGGGTTAGTGGGAGTGCACTGACAATAATGTCCTATAAATAATGATAATATGTCATTTCTTGGAAATGATATTCCCATAAAAATATAATCGGTGAAAGCTTGGTTTCGAGAAGACTCTCCGAGAAACTCGTACATTGAAAAATTTACGCGACCTGGTGTCTCATACGCTTTGAGCATATGGATTCACAAATAGACCAATCCAAGTGATAGTCACTTGATTGATGCTAAGAACATCCGTTAGAATCTTAGAGATCTAAGGATGCTGTTTTAATCTATGGAGAATGAGAACTTGAAGTGACTGGGATCACTACTGTAAGTTTCCTAAACCGATAAAATGACTATAAGTCGTAAACGGTACTATACAGTTTGAATAACGGAACAGTGAGCTGGAAATCTTCCAAGCAAGATGCTGTTACCGAATAAACAACAAATGCGGGTTATTGCTGCGGCTGAGGCAGCAATAGAAGCCATATGGGCCAAAAACAAATCTAATTAGATTAGATATATTTCTGTTAGCAGCTGAGCTAGGCGTCAGCACAGGCTAAAGAATTAATGGTCTCATCAACGATCCAGATACATACTTCGATATTCATCTGATTCGTACGGATCATACATCGTGGCGATGTGGTGATCGAGTAAATCGCATCGGATAATAATCATGCAAATCCGCTGACGAAAGCCTTTCCTCAGCAATTTGAGCCAACCGTACATAGTGTTGATCCATGTTTGGATTGATGCAAGCATTGAGTTCTTGGAATTGCCGTTTTGATGCAATCATAATGGTGTATGATTTGATTCAAAACGAATATGATTCTTGTGTATATAAGAGGGTTAGTGGGAGTGCACTGATAATAATGTCCTATAAATAATGCTAATATGTCATTTCTTGGAAAGGATATTCCCATAAAAATATAATCGGTGAAAGCTTGGCTTTCGAGAAGACTCTCCGAGAAACTCGTACATTGAAAAATGTACGTGACCTGGTGTCTCATACGCTTTGAGCATATGGATTCACAAATAGACCAATCCAAGTGATAGTCACTTGATTGATGCTAAGAACATCCGTTAGAATTCTAATTAGATTAGATATAGTTCTGTTAGCAGCTGAGCTAGGCGTCAGCACAGGCTAAAGAATTAATGGTCTCATCAACGATCCAGATACATACTTCGATATTCATCTGATTCATTCGGATCATACATCGTGGCGATGTGATGATCGAGTAAATCGCATCGGATAATAATCATACAAATCCGCTGACGAAAGCCTTTCCTCAGCAATTTGAGCCAACCGTACATAGTTCGGGTGTCAAGCACTCGAGTGACTGGCTATAGGCCAAGTGGGAGATTGTTGGACAATTATGACCCATAGCGTCACTATTTGTACAGATCATGGTGTTGTTGTACAAATTAACTATGTGACAAAGGAGATTGTGCTCTTATCATTTGTGATTAGATCATCTAGATATATAAATGATGAGAGGTCCTTATGATTTGTTCCTTGATTGAGAATGATATGAGACAGTATCAATCAACAAAGGATAAATCATTAAATATCCCTAGTCAGAGTATTATCGAGATTGGACATCGATAAATACGTAAAAGACTAGTATTGCACTTGTGCGCGCTGTGAGGGCACAACAACATAGTTCTCATATATTTAGGTATAGGATACTCATGCAAGTGTAATAGGAGGTTGTGTTTCACTGATGGTACGGGAAATAGCTTCGCTCTGGATAGACCCCCTCAGAATTCCATTGGTAGTATGACTATGTGTCTATGGAAGTCCGAAATCAGGGTAGGTGTATTTAGTCTTAACTTGAGACTTGCACCGCTAATACTTACGACAATCAATATACTTTGGTTGCGGTCATCCAGGGCTTTAACAGGTTCTGTGTACGCCAATATTGGGTATATTGAGAATCGTAGTGTGTTGGGTGTGATGTCAAGACGGAAGTATCACTCCAGTCTTAGTGGAGAAGATGGTCACATAGGATACGGTATTAGTACTCTTAAATGCAGCACCTATCGTGATAAAATGACAAGGTCAGGTTTATTCGATTATAGACACTAGTTACCAGACATCCGACAAGTGCTTCGTACGGGGCAGACACAATTCCAGCCCCAGTCCTAGCACGTGATCATCCGATACTGGACGAAAATATGCAATACTACGTATACTACGCCTGATACAGATCCTTTATTCCTGTAAGGATATTTCCGGAGAATTGGGTAGGCATGACGCTTTGCTAGAGGCCAACTTTGTCTTGTAAATTGGTAAAACGTAGTACGAGGTACTTACGTGTTCGGATAGTCCTACAACCGAATTTACTGCCAATATATCCGGGGATCTCATGGGTCGCTTCCCAAAGATTCATCGATGACGTATGACTCGCACTTTAATTAATCTGGGATTAATTAGAAGAGAGAGAAAATTAATCTGGGATTAATTTCGGACATATTTTCTCTAGGATAAAATATCATTTAAAGAGAGATAACGATTAATTTGGAATTAATCAGTAAATTAATATATTCGATATATTAAACGAAATTGGATTTCGACGCGGAATTAAAATTAGATTTTAATTCGGGCGAACGAGTTAATTTAGAATTAATTCGTTAGTGATGTGAATAGTAGTTATGCTTGTCATGATTATTTGATTAAATTAGATTTACTTACGACGCAACGGAAAAATCATTAATTTGGAATTAACGAACCTGAGCCCGAGATTATTTACGAGCGCATTCGCATTTTGAATTCGAGTGCGACACGCAAGTCAAATCAAGCGTCAAATCGTTAGTCGTATCAAGCGTCAAATCACTTGTCACTTTGAGTGATGTGACTTGACAACACGTCACTTTATTAAAGTGATGTGAGGTGATATGACTTGATGGGAGTTGATGGTTGAGTGTTTAATACTCAATTGTGATGTTTGAAAGACATATATGAATATTTTAATATTTGGTATTTGTTTTCAAATTTTTGGTATATGTTTTTAGAAAACAATTACCAAATTAATTCAACACTTTTTCTTCCTCTCTCCTCCATCTCTCCTCTCCTCTTTTCTCCCTTCTCCAACGCCCAAGGGGCTTCATCTTCTTCCATTTTTCTGTCAAAATGGCGTGAGCAGTGGGAGAATTTTGGGGATGATTTTGTTGCAAAATCTTAGTGCCAGCACACTTAGAAGACACACGAAGGTGATAGGGAAACCCACCCACGAGTCGGGAACCGTTTGACGAAGATTGGAGCACCATTTCATGGATCAAAATCTGAATTTCTGGACAGAAAAATCTGCACAGCTGGGCGCACCTTGGAGGGGAAAAACAAATTTTTATTTGTTGCCGAATCGTCTCAACCGATCAATGTGAGTATTCTGCTATCTCCGTTGATGTATTCACATGTTATTTTCATGCTTATATTGATCTTGGGACCTAATTAGAAACCAACACTTATTCAAAATTCCACGGAAGGGTCAAACACCTCAGCATTTCGAAGCATCGGGAGACTTAGGTGTCTAATACATGATAGAGGTCGAAGTATCAGGGGAATCGAGGTTCCATCTCATATTATAATCCCAATCAGGGGTTGAAGTATCTCAACCGATCGAATCATTGAGGGGCCCGAGGGTCCAATAATAGATATGGGTGAAAACACCTCAGCTGATCAAAGTATTGGGGGGCCTGAGGGTCCAACACCGGAAATTGGTCGAAGCACTGTGGCCAATTGAAGCATCAAGGGACTCAAGGGTCCAATTTCAAAAAGAGGTCGAATAAGCTCAAATGATCGAGGCATCAGAGGGTTGAGGGTCTAACAGGAGACAAGGGTCAAAACACCTTAGCCAGTCGAAGTATCAGAGGACTTGGTGCTCTATCTCATATCAGAATTCTAGATATGGGTTGATCGACGTGATCACACACGTATAACGCAAGCGCACGTATCGTTCAAGTTGTATAAAATATATCGATCCCACAAGGACTTAATACCTAAGCTATTAACTTATGAAGCCAAATGTTTATGAGTATCTAATAGATTGGTTGTTCGATTGGATGGTTACTTTAAACTAAAACAAGTAAATAAAATAGTGTGAAGGTGAATTAAAGGTAAAATCAATATTATTAAATTATCTAGGATTGTGAATCCTTCCAATATCTTTTAAAGATGAAGTAGTTATCTCATATTTGTGCAATAAATCGGTTTATTAACCTGGAACACGAAGTTATGCAATAACATATTATGATGGTCAAATGCAAACACCCAAAGTAACCCAATTAACTATATTCCTATGTTAATTAAGAAACTTCAAATTCATTAAGTTTAAGTTCCAATTATGGCTACCCTCGCCCGACAGGTATATCCCTATCATGTAAGGAAATCTACCTAAGTGACATTTACCCCAAGGTGAGATCGTGAACTATTGAGTCTAAGGCTAAACCTAAAATCCCTTTTCCAAGTTCATTTTAAGTTACCAAATCAATCTTATTAATGGCCAGTTAACAAGAAGCATTAAGACTAAGACTCAATAAATAAACTAATTTATTACCGTAGGCATAAAATAATCAACTTATAAACCGGTTATATTGGAATTCAGCACAACCCTAGATTATGAATTTAGTTACAACACATACCTAGGATTACTAAACACTTAAATAAACAAAACATTATAAAAAATAACTTGAAGATAAATAAAAGTGAAATTACAATAATGAAAGAAAATACTGGGGTTACAAGTTCAACTTTTAATATTTCAAAAATTAGAAATCTCCTTATTATCAATGTTTACCGATTAATTAATTATATTTAACCAGACCATAAAGGCGGAAATTCCATTTGTCTCAATTAAGTCCAACCGACCATATAGGTGATAACAAGGTTATTACCTAAAACGACCATATAGGCGGAAACTATGTCTGGAATGTAAAACCAACCATATAGGATGTAAATAAGGTTGTCACCTAAACCGGCCATATAGGCGATAACTAATTAATCCAAATTTTAGTTAAAATAAGGGAGATTAGTCTAATTTATTATATTAAAAGTCTCACATTTTCGCCCTAGCAGAATGAGATTGCCTACTCATGTGTAAATGAAAACACATAAAATTTTATTAATCAAATAAAAAGAAAATACAAGAAAACTTAAATAAATATACAAGACAATTTTCTTAGGTTTTCATGGAGAAATTCCTCTAAAGAAAGCATGAAAAATTGATGAAGTTTAGCTTGGTATTTATAGGCAAATCTAAAGGCTTCCACCAATTTCTCCACCAAACATGACACCAAACATGACACCAAACATGGCACCAAACATGGAACCAAATCCTCCACCAAACATACAAGCATGTTTGGTGGAAGTTTGACAATTTTTATTTTTTTTATTTTGAAAATGACTTTAATAATTACACATAACACACTTCCGGATATTTTATCAATTTCGATCATGGAAAATTTAGAATAATTATTATGAACTTCACAGTTGTAGATATTTGAGTTTTCTTTAATCTGAAACTTGAATCACCTCAATCCGATATCGGAGTAAGAAGTTATGGCCAAAATATAACAATTGCACAAAGTTGGAATTTCCGAAATTGTACTTCGTTAGGACGCCATTTCAGGTTTCCAATCTCCAAAATCAATATATCAAGTCCAGTTTTTGCCTTATTTGTTCCAAATTTCGTCCTAAATGATTCTATTGAGTCCCAATTTTATTTTATCTGTAAAATAAACTAAAATACATCAAAACGTTCATCAAACTTGAGAAACTAAACAAAATATTAGGGAAAATGGGTGGTAAATATCGATATATTTTCCGCTCATCACACCCCCAAACCTAACATTTTGCTAGTCCTCGAGCAAAATAACATAATAAAATACAATAAATAATTAAAATTAAGCTAAGCCACTTTCGTAGGGATCACGGTTGTATTTAGCGTATGCAACAAGCCTTTAAACCCTTATATGTCCCTAGTGGACGAGTTGTAGTCTCCTGAGGGCTTACAGTGATGATACCCACAAACGTCAATCTAATGCACAGAAAAGCAAAAAGATAAGAAAAAAAGAGAATAAACAAGTTAGTGACTAAACAAGTGAAACTTCTTATCCAAGTTAGTAGTTATTTTCTTTCTTTCTAAATTATCAAATAAGTAAATTCTCCAATTTTTTTTACTATTCTTCATATACACAACCAACAAGGTATTAATCAAATCATTGTGCCCACAATGTTCATAAGTGTAGTTGAAAAGAGAGTAATATTTTTATCCTAAAGTTATATCAGAATTCACACCTTTTTAGCAATGGATTATTTTTCCTTTTTTATTTTTATTTTTGTTTTATTTTTATTTTTTTTGCATAAAATAAAGAAAGCAACATCTTCAATCTATGTAACGAGCTTTGGCCAGTGACTGCCAAACCAGTTGACTTTAGGGCACTAGGTGTTAAGACACCCCTACAGACTTAATTACTTGGATTTCATATGTTTCTTTTTATTTTTATAACATCTTTGATCATGTAGCGAGCTTTGGGCCAGTGACTTCCGAGCCAGTTGGCTTTAGGGTACTAGGTGTTAAAACACCCATACAGACTTGATGACTCGGATCTCAAAAGTTTTTTTTTTTCCTTTTTCTTTTTTTTTTTCCTTTTTTTTTTTAAATTCCATTACCTTTTTAGATGTTTTCTCTAATTAAACTAGAGCACTGAATATTACAAACTTTTCAAATGCATCTCATGACTGTATGTTACCATGCATGTTGATAATACCTGTCAATTGAACATATGAAAATTTAATTTAGTCAGTATTATGGAGAATTCACAAATTAAATAATTCAAAAGGAATAAATAAAATTAACTTGTTACGAAATAGGTTGAGATACGTCTCAGGAGTGGAAATTCCTTACACAGCTATCTCACACCAATTTCACCTGATTAATCAAATTAAAAATACAAAAACAAAATATTTTTTAAATTTTTTATAAATTTTTTAATTTGTTTGAAATTTTTTTTACTAAAATAACACAATAAAAAAAAAAGATACTAGTCAATTATTCTCTCCCCCAAACCTAAATGTGACATTGTCCCCAATGTCTTAAAAAGTAGAAGATGAGTTTAGAAGATAGTACTTGGTTAGCTGAAATTCTACATCTAAAAATATCAATTAAAGGTTAAGATCCAGATTTATCCGATGCTTTTTACCACGATCGTTATTAGACCAGTTTATCTTGGAAAAGATATGGTCAATTTGTGGTTCAAAGGCTAAGATTTGGTCAATTAAATCATGGGCAGTTCTGGCAGTAAAGAAGAGTTCTTTTACAGGTTTTGACACGAACCCATTTCTTCCGGCACCATCAAGAAACACACAAAAAAAATCATAAAATCCATCAGCATTAAATAGTCCAATTAGTTTCTGGTATATGTTCAGGTTCGCCTAAGATAGTACTGTAAAAATTTCCTCCATCGTACCCAAGCCACCTGGCGAAGCAATAAAAGCATCAGCACAGTTAATCATTTCTACCATTCGTTCGTACATACTTGGTATGATAAGTTCTTCTCCGTTTGATGGTCCTATAAGATTCGCATCTGCCAAATGTATTGGGATGATTTCCAGAACTTGACTACCTTCTTCCTGTACAGCCCTTGAAACGATCCCCATTAGTCCAAGATTGCCACCACTATATACTAAGTGCATATTCCTTCCAGCAATGACCTTACCCAATTCCTGTGCTGCTGATATGAATTCTGGTTTAGAACCAGCAATAATACTGTAAAACACACAAATTTACAACTCATCTTCTTGAAATTGCTTCCATTTTTTTATGTATTTTTTTTCTCAAGTTAGATGCCTTCAAGAGTGCAATGATGAGTTGAATTTATAGAACCTAAAAAAGGGTGAGTAATAATCGCACCAGTGCCTGCCAAATGATAATATCAGATAAACAGTAAAATATATCGTGAAAGTCAAAAAGGCGGGATCCTGTTGGAGAAAATAACAAAACAAATCATAATTATTAGATAAATACAAAGAGATAATAATATATACAAGAAGTAATCGCTTGAATGATGTCTATGCATCAGGGACAAGCTTCCTATCCAATTTTCTTATAAATTGACAAACAAGGTCTTTTAGAGTCAGATTCCTAAGACTTAAATGTTGTCTTTGTTTTTGGAATTGTGCATGTAACATATGAATTGCGTGATGCACATATCCACTGAGATACGTTTCAAGAGTCAATGATATTTCATCCAAAGACTCCTTACTCAAGCCACCCTAATGAAGTTAATTTTATCTTCACGGTTATCAGAAACCATTCCTAAAGAACGACAACGAGTGTTACATGTCATGTGTGCACATTTATAGCAAACATCTAGTCTTTTAGCTATTCTTTTCTTAGAATAGGTGATTCTTCCTAAACCAAATAGATATGAAATAAAAGAGTCAGAGGACTCACCTGCCAATCGGACCCGTACTTCAATAATCCAATGAATGTCATTAGGAATACCTTTGATCATCAGAAGTCTCATTCGTTCCACGCGAGCTTTGTAGACTTTCATCAGGAGTTTTAAGGGAGAGAAGGAAATTTCTTGTGAAAATTTGCGAGAACATCTTCCATCATGAAATGTGACTTTACCTACAAAAATTGAACACACAAAAATTAAAACACGCCAAATCTGAATATATATACACAATTTTCATGGGTTGCCTCCCTGCTAGCTCCAAGTTTAACGTCGTCAGCTAGACATGACTGCCCGAAGTTAGGCTTGATATGAAAGTGTGATACTTTCTTTTTGTCGCTCAAATGATTCTCCCCAGTATTACATGACATGTTGGCTGTTAACTTTGAATGTGTTGTTGGACTTGGGGTTGTATATCTCAACTACTTCATAGGGTAACACCTGAGTAATCACAAATGAACCTGACCAAGTTGATTTCAGCTTTTCAGGGAAAAATTTCAACCGTGAATTGTATAACAACACCTGCTGCCCTGGCTCTAGTTGTCTGCATACTATTTTTTTATCATGCCATTTCTTGGTATTTTATTTGTACAGTTTGACATTTTCATAAGCATGTAGGTGAAATTCTTCCAATTTGTTTAGTTGGTGGAGTCGTTTTTCTCCTGCTGCTTGTGGATCAAGGTTTAACTTCTTCAGTGCCTAGTACGGTTTATGTTCAAGCTCCACTGGCAGATGGCACGCTTTCCCAAATACCATTCGATATGGAGACATACCAATGGGTGTCTTATAAGTTGTCCGGTAGGCCCATAGTGCGTCATCTAGTTTTGTAGACCAATCATTCCTTGTTGATCCAACGAATCTCTCCAAGATTTTTTTGATCTCCCTATTTGAAACTTCAACCTGTCTATTTGACTGCGGATGGTAGGCAGTGGCAACTTTATAAGTAACTTCGTATTTGGATAGGAGTGCATCGAAATATTTATTACAGAAATATGTGCCTCCATCATTGATAATCGGCCGAGGTATTCCAAGCGAGAGAAAATATTCTTTTTAAGGAATTTTATCACCACTTTTGAATCATTTGATGGCAGTGCTATTGCTTGAGATGTAGTCTACTGCAATTAGTATGTACAAGTTTCCAAATGATGGAACAAAGTGCCCATAAAATCAACCCCCCATACATCAAATATCTCAACTTCCAGAATATTTTGTAGAGGTCCTTCATTTATCCTCGAAATATTTCCCGTTCTCTGGAACCTGTCACATTGAAGAGTAATTAAGTAAGCATATTTTAACAGAGTGGGCCAGAACAAACCTGATTGTAGGACTTTGGCTGCAGTTTTATTCTCGTTGAAATGTCCCCCGTATGGTAATGAATAACAATGCTGGAAGACATTATTGACCTCTTCATGTGGAACACAACGTCTCAATAATTGTTCAGCACAATATTTGAACAGGTACGGCTCATCCCAGACATAGTGCTTGACTTCTTTGAAGAACTTCTTTTATTGCTAATGAGTCCATTCCTACGGCCATTTTCTCGATATTATGTAATTTATATAGTCAGCATACCATGGACATCATGTTGTTTCATGTCAAACTTTGATTGTTAGTTTATTGCCAGTTGTTTCTCCATTCTCGAGCCTCGATAAGTGATTTGCCACTTGGTTTTCTATCCCTTTCCTATTTCAGTTTTCCACGTCAAATTCTTGCAGTAGAAGCATCCAATGTATCAATATAGGTTTGGCATCTTTTTTCACGATCAGGTATTTGATTGCTGAATGATCTGTGTAGACCACCACTTTGGGACCCAGCAGATAAGAGAAGAATTTATCAAAAGCGAACACAACTGCAAGCAATTCCTTTTCAGTGGTTGTGTAATTGAGTTGAGCTTCATTCAAAGTTCTGCTGGAGTAGTAAATGGTGTTTAAAATTTTTGCTTTGCGTTGGCCCAAAACTGTACCTACAGTAAATTGCTAGATCGCACATCACCTCAAATGGAAGAGTCCAGTTTGGTTCTACTATGATGAAGGTAGAGACCAACTTCTATTTCAAGATCTCAAAAGCTTTGTGGCATTCTTTGGTGAAGTTGAAAGACACGTCTTTCTCCAGCAGATTGCATAGAGGTTTAGCAATCTTGGAAAAGTCTTTGATAATCTCCTGTAAAAGCCAGCATGTCCAAGAAAACTCTGAATCCTTTTTACAGATATTAGTAGAGGTAATTTTTCAATTGTCGCGATCTTTGCTTTGTCTACCTCGATTCCCTTTTATGATATACGATGTCCCAGGATAATGCATTCCTGCACCATAAAGTAGCATTTCTCCCAGTTGAGTATCAGGTTGGTATTTTCACATCTTTGTAACCCTTTTTCCAATTTTACAAGCAGTGGTCGAATGAGTCTCCAAACACAGAAAAATCATCCATGAAAACCTCCATACTTTGTTCCAGCATGTCTGAGAAGATGGTCATCATGCAACGTTGAAATGTAGCATGAGCATTACATAGTCCAAATGACATCCTGTGGAAAGCAAAAGTGCCATACGGACATGTAAATGTGGTTTTCTCACAATCTTATGATGTGATGGCAATCTGATTGTACCCCGAATATCCATCCAGAAAACAATAGAACTTATGTCCCGCCAACCTGTCTAGCATCTGATCATGAATGGTAGCGGGAAATGATCTTTCCTTGTTGCTTTGTTCAGCTTCTTGTAGTTCATGCATACTCTCCATCTAGTCACCTTTCTTGTTGGAATCAGCTCGTTTTTTTTCATTTGTGACTACATTAATTCCTCATTTCTTTGGCACATATGTATAGGACTCACCCACGTGCTGTTAGAGATGAAGTAAATGATACCAGCATCCATCATTTGATAACTTCTTTTTTTATGACCTCATTTATAATTGGATTTAGTCTCATTGATGCTCCACTGTGGATTTGTAATCTTCGTTCATCAAAATCTTGTGCATGCAAAATGATAGACTGATATCTCGAATGTCTACTATAGTTCAGCCAATGGCTTTCTTGTGTTCTCGTAGTACTCTCAACAACTTTTCATCCTGCTCCAATGTTAGTGACAAAGAAATAATCACAGGTAAATCAGAAGAGTTTCCTAAAAATGAATACCTGAGATGGCTTGGAAGCAGCTTCAGTTCTAGCCGCGGTGGTTTTTCAATTGAAGGCTTGATTCGCTTCTTTTTCGGTAATTCCAAAATTTCCACCTGTGGTGTCGATTTCAAATGAAATGGTCTGTCAAGAAAGTTGATACATTCCAGAATTTCATCATCTAGCTCGTTGTCAGTCATGTTGGTGATGCAAGCTTCAAGTTTATCCGTGGGAAGTTACATTGTATCAGTATCCTGGATGATTCTATCTACAACATCAATTCGGAAACATTAATCCTCTTTTTTATCACTCGAGAATTTCATGGCTTTGGAAACATTGAATGTGACTTCTTGGTCCTTCACTTTCATGGTTAATTCTCCTTTTTGTACATCAATAAAAATTTGACCTGTAGCCAAGAATGGTCTCCCGAGGATGATAGGTACATTTTTATCTTCTTCTATGTCAAGGATAATGAAATCTACAGGGAAAATGAATTTATCGACTTTGACCAATACATCTTCCACTACACCTCTCGGAAATATGAGCGATTTGTCAGCAAGCTGCAGAGTAACTAAGATGGACATTGCTTCTCCAATTTGCAGTTTCCTGTAAATAGACAAAGGCATCAAGTTAGTGTTGGCACCTAAATCACATAAAGCCTTACCGAAGTAATGTTCGCTTATGGCGTAAAGGATGGTGAAACTGACATGATCTTTCAACTTTGGGGGAAGTTTCATCTGAATGATGGCACTCTATTTTTCTGTCAATACTACTGTTTCCTAATCTCCCAATCCCCGCTTTCGTGACAGAAATTCTTTCATGAATTTAACATAACTGGGCATTTGTTCCAATGCTTTTACAAATGGAATATTGATATACAGCTTTTTGAAGACCTCCAGGAATTGAGAAAATTGCTTGTCCAGTTTGGTTTTCTGGAGACGTTACGGAAAAGGTGGAGGCGGAGTGAATCTTTCTCGATTATTCTCCTTTACTTCTTTTTCCTCCATCTGTGGCTCTGCTTTGCTTCTTTCTTTTGGAACTTCCTCAGCAATCGTCTTGACTCCAATATCTTTGTTGATTTCAGAACTGCTTTTCAAGGTAATGGCTTGACATTGCTCATTCCCTATGTTCATTGGATTTGGTTCTGTGTTGCTAGGAAGGTTTCCTGGTGGTCTGTAACTCTGAGCATTGGCCATTTGTCCCATTTGATTCTCCAGATTTTTCAAAGATGTTGCTTGACTTTGAATCAGTACTACTTCTGATTGAAACATAGCATCATATTTAGCTGCTTGAGAATCATATTTTGCATCTACCTTTTTAAACGTCTTTGTAAGCATATCTTTTATGTCCGATTTCTTTTCATACTATTGGCTTTTGTTTTGCTGTTGGAATCCTGGTGGTGGATTGTTCATTTGCTCTGAATTATTACTCCATGCGAAATTATGATGATTCCTTCACCCTGGATTGTAGGTATTGGAATATGGATTGTTCCCCTATTTGTTGAAATTATTGACATTGTTCACCGTCTCATCATGTTGGTTGTAAGATCTGACTCTGGTTCACCTCCATATAGTGAACTTGTGGATCCAATATTAACCTTCATGTTAAGAGTTTCCAGATTTTTGCAAATCAGATCCAACTTGGCATTCATTGCTGTGTTGGCTCCAACATCATAAATTCCAACAATTTGTTGGATCATGCTCATTTTTGTTGGCTGCAAAGAATTATTATTGGTCATTTCTTCAATTAGGTCCCAAGCCTGATATTCTCCTTTTGCCATTAAAACACCTCTAGCAGCAGCATCAATTGTGGCTCTCATTAATCTAGAAATTCCATTGTAGAAGGTTTGGACTTGTAGCCATTTTGTAATCTTATGGTGAGGATATTTTCTGAGCAAATCCTTGTATTTTTCCCAAGCTTCGCAGAGGGATTCTAAATCACAAAGGATGTGATGTCATTCCTCAGCTTTGCAGTTCTGGCTGGAGGAAAGTATTCTGCAAGGAATTTGGTGCCTAGAGTGTTCCATGTTGTGATAGAACCTGCTGGTAGTGAGTGTAGCCAAGCCTTATCTCTGTCTTTCAAAGAATATGGAAAAACACGTAGTCTTATTGCTTCTTCAGTCACTCGGTTGTAGTTGAAAGTTACGCAAACTTCCAAGAAGTTGCTGATGTGGGCATTAGGATCTCTAGTTGCATTCCCCCCAAACTGAACTGAATGTTGTATCATCTGAATGCATGTTTCGATGTCACACGTATTTTCTGGTAAGAGAGGAAGTACAATATAAGAAATGAAGCCGTCAACCACTGGAAAAGTTTTATCTCGAATGGGAATTGGTGGTGCAATTTCCAAAGGTTCAGGTTCCATGTTAATCATGCTCTTGCTTCTCTCTCTTCTCGCCTTTCCCTTCTCAACTGTCTGATAGTTCTTTCAATTTCTGGGTCAAGCGGACGGATTTCAAAGCTTTTGGTTCGTCTCATGTGGCGTTTGAGAACCTGAAACACAAGAAAATAGAAATAATAATTAAAGCAAATTAGACACAAGTAAAGGTATCTAACCCCAAAATTAATTGTAAAAGATAAATAAGTCCCTAGTAACGGCGCCAAAAACTTGATTGGCATGATCACACACGTATAATGCAAACGCACGTATCGTTCAAGTTGTATAAAATGTATCGATCTCACGAGGAATTAATACCTAAGCTATTAACTTATGAAGCCAAATATTTATGAGTATCTAATAGATTGGTTGTTTGATTGGATGGTGACTTTAAACTAAAACAAGTAAATAAAATAGTGTGAAGGTGAATTAAAAGTAAAATCAATATTATTAAATTATCTAGGATTGTGAATCCTTCCAATATCTTTTAAAGATGAAGTAGTTATCTCATGTTTGTGCAATAAATCGGTTTATTAACCTGGAACACGAAGTTATGCAAAAGTCTATTCTGATGGTCAGATGCAAACACCCAAAGTAACCCAATTAACTATATTCCTATGTTAATTAAGAAACTTCGAATTCATTAAGTTTAAGTTCCAATTATGGCTACCCCCGCCCGAAGGTATATCCCTATCATGTAAGGAAATCTACATGAGTGACATTTACCCCAAGGTGAGATCGTGAACTATTGAGTCTAAGGCTAAACCTAAAATCCCTTTTCCAAGTTCATTTTAAGTTTACCAAATCAATCTTATTAATGGCCAGTTAACAAGAAGAATTAAGACTAAGACTCAATAAATAAACCAATTTATTACCGTAGGCATAAAATAATCAACTTATAAACCGGTTATATTGGAATTCATCACACAGCCCTAGATTATATATTTAGTTACAACACATACCTGGGATTACTTAACACTTAAATAAACAAAACATTATAAAAAATAACTTGAAGATAAATAAAAGTAAAATTACAATAATGAAAGAAAATACTGGGGTTACAAGTTCAACTTTTAATATTTCAAAATTAGAAATCTCCCTTATTATCAATGTTTACCGATTAATTAATTATATTTAACCAGACCATAAAGGCGGAAATTCCATTTGTCTCAATTAAGTCCAACCGACCATATAAGTGGTAACAAGGTTATTACCTAAAACGACCATATAGGCGGAAACTACGTCTGGAATGTAAAACCGACCATATAGGATGTAAATAAGGTTGTCACCTAAACCGGCCATATAGGCGGTAACTAATTAATCCAAATTTTTATTAAAATAAAGGAGATTAATCTAATTTATTATATTAAAAGTCTCTCCTTTTCACCCCAGCAGAATGAGATTGCATGCTCATGATGTAAATGAAAACACACAAAATTTTATTAATTAAATAAAAAAAAATACAAGAAAATTAAATAAATATACAAGACACTTTCCTTTAGGTTTTCATGGAGAAATTCTTCGAAAGAATGCATGAAAAATTTACAAAGTTTAGCTTGGTATTAATTGGCAAATATAAAGACTTCCACCAATTTCTCCACCAATTGCTTCACCAAATATGGCATCAAACATGACACCAAATCATTCACTACACATGCAAAATGTTTGGTGGAAATTTGACAATTTTTATTTTTTTTATTTTTATTTTTATTTTGAAAATGACTTTAATAATTACACATAACACACTTATGGATGTTTTATCAATTTCAATCATGGAAACTTCCGAATTTGAAATTATTATGAACTTCCAAATTGTAGATCTTTGAGTCTTCGTTAATCTGGAACTTGAATCACCTCAATCCGATATCGGAGTAAGAAGTTATAGCCAAAATACCTGCAATTGCACAAAATTGGAATTTCCGAAATTATACTTCGTTAGAACACCATTTCAAGTTTTCATTCTCCAAAATCAAAATGTCAAGTCCAGATTTTGCCCTTATTTGTTCCACATTTCATCCTAAATGATTCCATTGAGTCCAAATTTTATTTTATCGGTAAAATAAACTAAGACACAACAAAACGTTCATCAAACCCGAGAAACTAAACAAAATATTAGGTAAAATGGGTGATAAATATTGATATATTTTTAGCTCATTAGGGGTTGAAGCTCCTCAGTCGATCGAAGCATCGGGGCCCTTGATGGTCCAACATCATACATGGGTCGAAGTACCTTGGCTGGTCGAAGTATTGGGGGACTTAAGTGTCTATCTCATATCAGAATTCCTGATATTGATAGAAGCACATCAACCAATCAAGGTATTAGGGGGCCCGAGGGTCTAATAGTAGAAAATGATCAAAACACCTCAACTAATCCAAACATTAATGGGCCTGAGTGTCCATCACTGGACATGGGTCAAAGCACCTCACCCAATCAAAGCATTCAGTGATTTGAGGGTCTATCTCATATTAGAATTCTAGATGGGGGTCGAACCACATCAACCGATTAGAGAGTCGAGGGACTTGAGGGTCTATCACTCATAAAAAAAACACGTAATCGGGATCGAAATATTCCACCGCTGATCGAAGCATCGAAAGGCTTGAGGGCCCACATATCATCTATGTTCGTCATAGCTTCCCTTAAACAACAATATTCGGCCGGATAAACCATGAAAACACTAAATCTGACTGGACAAGTCATAGTTGTCATTGAATGTTCAGATTATCAGTTACAAAAGACACAAAATCTGAATATGGCTAGTCAGATATGAAACTCAAATTAAACATATGGTGGACAAGTATTAAAGTTGTCAACCAGCATGCAAATTTCCAATAGATGAAGTCACAAACTGATTATTAGCCGGACAGATTTACATTTTAAATTAAATGTCCGACCGGACATGGATCAAACCTTATAATCTATAATAACACTAGACAGAAAGGAGGCTAGAGAAGGATTCTATCTCCCCTTCCATTCTTATGTCTTTTGCTAACATTATAAAAAATGACTTCTCCCCTGCACAAAGGATCCAAAACCTATTTTGAAACACCAGACAGTGAGAGAAAAAAGAACGTGAGAAAACACCATTTTATCCTTGGAGTTTCTCATAGTATGAATCTAGCAACAACCCAAAACTCACGAGGATCTTCTTGAACCAGATGATATAAAGGTATGACCCGAGGGCCCTATTTTTATCACTATATTTCTTTTAGTTTTGCCTGTTATACAGTATCTTCGGTCGGCTCTAGGACACGTCTGACTGGACATGTATGTTAACACACACATATTCGTCACGTTGTTATAACATTTGGCCTGACTCCATAGAGGCTAGCTGGGGATATGCACCTTATATTCTGTCAATCTCATGCACTATTACCTTTTTTAATTTATCGAGGTTTTGTTATGTTAACTACCTATTTTTTTTCACCTTACTACTGCTTAGTCATTTTATTGCTCTCTTATTTTTGTTTTATGCATGTTAATATTTTATTACTGTTATTATTACATGTTAGTTAGTTCATTATAGATTAGTTGTTATATACATGCATGTATGTTCTAACATGTGAGTAATATCCAGGTTGAACTATTACAAGTCCAGTCGGACATCACTTTATATATCTGGCCATATGATCCATTTTGGTATATAGGATAGAAACCTAGACATAAGTTTCATAACCGATTGGAATGAATGGTAATATGGTTCACACTCGGGATACAACTCCACGTAATATTGAGAGGATGACTATTTCATTACTATGATGAATATATGCATACCACCTTGTCATATTCACTGTTGATTATGTGGTTATCTAGTTACTTTCATTCCATCCGTATTGCGGCTTATTATAACTATTGATATTGATTACTATCCATTGTTGCTCTTATAACTGTCTTATGGCATTATTTCGCTTATTACCATTGAGATCTTGCTTTTCTGGATTACACAGTACATCCGGCCAAACTTCCAGTAGGTCCGACAGGACATTAAAAGTGATTAAGACATCAAGTTGATTATAGTCATGTTCAATCGGGCCTATCTGAGGCTAGGCCCATTAATGCCATATTTTAATAAGTTATGATGCTATCTTGATATTATCTTAATAGTTTATTTTTGCATTTGAACCTTATTCATTTACCACTTTTCATTTTTTCATCATGCGTGCTATTAAAACTTTTCTTGCATGAGAATTGCATTATAAGATGTCAGGATATCTTTACTCGAACCTAAATATTATACTGGCATCAGTAAGGGACCATTTCGAACCCAAATGGGTTAGGTCGGACCTTGCGAGGGGTATAGTATTGCCTTAAATCATTCCAAATGTCTTATAGTGGTACTCTC
Source organism: Zanthoxylum bungeanum (assembly GCA_019454045.1). NCBI lineage: Eukaryota > Viridiplantae > Streptophyta > Magnoliopsida > Sapindales > Rutaceae > Zanthoxylum > Zanthoxylum bungeanum. The sequence continues at coordinate 69,167 of SKCR01052697.1, forward strand.
TACAGGCTGCGGGTCCAACAGTGTCATGGTCGTTGATGTCATGGGCATAGTAGTAAACCCCGCTTCGCCCATAATTATGGGCAATTCAAAAATACTTGACACCCGGTGCACTTGGGAGACGAAACAAGGCTGATTTGATAGATTTGATGGATGTATTTAAGGAAAAACATTATACATTCGCATGTTCATAGGAATGTTTCAGAACTCTATGAGAGCCTTTTTGGATAGGGATGAAATAGAAGAAACCGTAAAAAAAATGGATTTTTGGCAACAAGCTCCGCTCGGATTGGTTAAGATTTGTGCCACCCAACGTATTATAAAAGGATGGAGACAGTTCCTACATGAAGACTATATTTAAGGAAGGCTTTTCGGCAGAAAATGATAAGCTTGATGCTTAGTTTGTGTAGAGTCTACCATGATAACCATGCTTTGCTTGTTTATATCACCATCTTGTATAAAGTTCCCAGCATCAACTTGCAAACTCATTGATTTTGAGAACTATGGGAAAGATGTTGATGGCAGACCTAGTGGATGAGCTATAGTCTCGAGAAGGCTTACAATGACAACATCCACAAATTTCATTGACATGCACTTACAATCTTGCAAAAATAATAAAAAAATTAAAACAAACAGTCATGGTAGTTTTATAAAACAATGTCCTCAGAGAATGTCCAGTAACGAAGTCAGAGGAACCTTCAAAGTGTGCATTACAACCTAAATCCATATTCTTGAATAAACCATCTAAATCAGACTCAATATAAGTGTGTAAAAAGATTTGGTCACAACTCGATTTCTAAATAAGTCAACTCGTTGATTTTGTGTCAAAAATCGATAGTTGATGGGTATAACCAACCTAGATATCTAAAAAGATTGCTCTGTCTACCTATATGTGCCTAGTTTGGTATGCCTCTTAACGAAAGTCTTTTTTAAAAAATCACCGGCCCTTTAAGTTAGCATTTCTCCTCATGGTGGTCCTAATACTCTACCATTGGTAGCTTCACGTTTTTCGGTTATAGATGGTCTTATTTTTATTTTGTTGTTTTTTTCTTTGTTTAAAAATAGAAAAATATTATCATACCACATATCATTATTGAATGCAAACAAAGACATATATTCATGCAAGCGGTCATTCATCATCTATTAATTCTTTCAACTAGTCATTTAGTCAACTTCCTAGGGTCTTACTGCGATAGACCTATTCTCTAGTGATAAGAGTTTGACCTAGATACCTTACTCTAGGCATAGGATTAAAGCAAATTTGGCCCTTATCATTTCCTAAAACTTCACACTAAGACAAATAACCTCATCATCAGACTTTATTTATTTATTTATAAGTTGACTGCCAAATTGTCTTTTTTTAAAAAAAAAAAAAAAAAAGAAAACACGAAATAAAACATGCATGAACAAGAAATAAAGCATATGATACCACCCCCAAAAACCTAAAAATGGAGTTGTCCCCAATATAATGCAAAATAAATGAAACAAAAAATAGGAAAAATGCTACTATGGTACAGGTCACACATCCGCCTTATCACTATCGCCAGCTGCTTTCAGAGCGTGGGAAAACAATGGGAATTGCTCTACACTGATGTTGAGCTGGCTAGCCATTAAGTGGAGAATGTGTTCCATAGAATAGTTGTATTTTTTCTGATAAGCAGCGTGAACCTCCAAATACTCCAAACATTGGGTGAAAGAGAGTGGTCGAGATGATTGTTGAGCTGAGGACTGATGATATGTAGCTGATGAACTGGCGGTCGGTGTCCTCTCTGTTTAAAGTTGCTGAATGATATACATTGTTAGAGTAATAGTGGGCAGTATAATCTCTCATCTGGTGTCCATGGGCACCTTGCCCTATGCACATGGACTAGAGATAAGGCTGCAATATAGGAGGCTTGTCTGGGCAGGGTTGGCGGCCCCAATAATATTAGTGGAAATGAGCCCGCCTACAGCGATGGAATCACCCTCGAGTAGAGAGTAAAGGAGAACCATTCGGTCTCCTATGGCATTAGTAATGTGGGAGCCCGGCAACAGAGTTCGTGTTAGGAAGTGAGACTAGAAACGAGAACCAGACTCAAGATATCTAAAACTCATCTTAACATATTCCCCTCTACTATTAGTATCTCATACGCACTGGGGAGACAAAGTGTTTGGCGTAAGATGTTCCATATATTTCTCTATGATTTCCGTGTAATCATCATGCTCGATGTCCTACAGCCCATATCACATATTCAAAGTTGACTAAAAGAATGACACCGGCATGCCTCGTACCATCACCTGATACCATATATATTCATAGGTATTAGCATAAAACTCATTCACCACAGGAATAACTATTGGGATGGGCTGTGTCCAAAGCTTGAACCAGTGACACTTAGTTGAACTGGGGGAATTTTCTGGGGTTCACATCAAATCCTCTCTTAATTATGGGGACCTTTTGCCCTATTCACTTCTCATAGCATTTCTCAGTTGCCGCTGACAGAAATTTAACAGTACCATATAATGGTTTAGTGGTAGCATTTCCACGTGATCATTTGAAGGCCATATGACAATGTGGGGTAGGATTCAGAAAAATTTCGGCAAAGTATCCTCTATTTATAGAGGTTTTGCCTAACCTAGGTTTCAACTATGAAAATATTTCAATAAGTCCAACCACACATTGCGCCCTCAAACTACTATAGTTTTTCAATGCCACAATACAAATCACACAAAAACAATACTAAGAGGGTGAGTGGACGTGAATTTGATTTTCGAAGGAGACACACCTAATGTTGAAGATACACACGTGGGCGTTGGAGAAGTGGGAAAGTGGATTGGGGTGAGTTTTGTGTTTGATTGGTGAATATTTATCAGATATTGGCGTTGTGAGGGAGTTTATTTGCAAGAAAAGTGTTGGGGATCCTTGTTTTAAGGGATGATATCAAGTGCGTGTTGTGGTGCAATAATCGACGTCATAACGCTCAACCTTAAAAATTAGGGGGGGGGTGTTCGTGATTAGGGTTTCACATTGTGATATATAAGTTCATGTGTCACGACGTAAAATGCTCCAAACGTTCTGTCTTAGTTTTCATCTTAAACGAGTTGCAACACGATAGTGTTGGAGTTGTGATGCACTATAGCTCAAGCTTTCGGCCTTACTTTGGTTCTTTCGTGTGTCATGACGCTCCCAAAGAAGTCCCGATGCGCTTGCTTGTTGGAATTTTCTAAACTTCCCAAGGATCATTTATAAGCGTTGAAACACATGTGAATACACAAAGAAGAATGCCAGAATCATACTCACAATGATCGGATTTGATGCTAAGAAGAAAATCTTTTTCCTCCTCCTTGATGTTGCTATTGGCCAAGCTTGGTGTTGTCCTCCATAGATGAATCTTCAAGCTCCAAGCTTTGTCAATGGATTCCAAGCTCAAAGGTGGGTTTCCATATCACATTGTATGCCTCTTTGGTGTGCTAGCATAAAGTTTTGCTTCATTACTTCTCTCGGCCAAGCCAAGATCTTGAAGAAAATGGTTTCAAAAACCAAAATGGGAGAGAATAGAAAAGAGCTCCATGGCCGAAACTAGAGAGGAGAGGGAGAGATGAATGTCTTTTGGTTTTGTGTATCTAATACACTTAAATGAAATTCCAAAATTCATTTACCAAAATTTTACTTTTCAAAAGTCAAAAAAGAAAAAGGCATTAAAGCCTTCCATCATCACACGTCACTATTAACATCACATCTATTACTATTCATGACAAGTTGTCAAGTCACTCAAAGTGACTAGACATCACATCAATTGATTGACTAGTGATTTGACGCTAGATGTGACTAGCGATTTGACGCTTGATTTGACTTGCGTGTCACACTCGAATTCAAAATGCGAATACATTCGCAAACAATCCCGGGCTCGGTTCGCTAATTCCAAATTAATGAATTTTCCGTTGCGTCGTAATTAATATAATTTAATTAAACAATCATGCCTAACATAATTACTATTCACGTCGCTAATGAATTAGTTCTAAATTAACTCGTTCACCCGAATTAAAATCCAATTTCAATTCCGCGTCGAAATCAAATTTCATTTAATATATCGAATATATTAATTTACCGATTAATTCCAAATTAATCGTTCTCTATCTCTTAAATGATATTTTATCCTAAATAAAATATCTCCGTAATTAATCCCAGATTAATTTTCTCTCTCGTCAAATTAATCCCAGATTAATTAAGTGCGAGTCATACATCATCGGTGAATCTTTGAGAAGCGACCCATGAGATCCCCGGATATGTTGGCAGTAAATACGGTTATCAGACTATCCGAATACGTACGTATCTAGTACTACGTTTTACTGATTTACAAGATAAGTTTGGCTTCTAGCTAAGCGCCATGCCTACCCAATTCTCCGAAAACATGCTTACAGGAATAATCGATCTATATCAGGCGTAGTATACATAGTATTATGTATGTCGATCCAGTATCGGACTGTCACGTGCTAGGCCTGGGGCTGGAACTGTATCTGCCCCGTACAAAGCACATGTCGGATGTCTGGTAACTAGTCTCTATAATCAGATATACATGACCTAGTCGTAATATCCCGATAGCTGCAGCATTTAACAGTACTGATACCGTATCTTACGTGACATCATCTCCACAATGACTGGAGTGATACTTCTGTCTTGACATCACACCCAATACACTACGATTCTCAATATACCCAGTAGAGGCGTACACAGAACCGGTTAAAGCCCTGGACGACCAAAACCAAAGCATATTAATTCTCGTAAGTATTAGCGGTGCAAGTCTCAGGTTAAGACCAAATACACCTACCCTGATGTCGGACTTCCATAGACACATAGTCATACTACCAATGGAATTCTGAAGGGGTCTATCCAGAGCGAAGCTGTTTTCCGTACCATCGGTAAAACACAACCTCCTATTACACTTGCATGAGTATCCTATACCCAAATATATGAGAACTATGTCGTTATACCCTCACAACGCGCACAAGTGCAATACTAGTCTTTTACGCATTTATCGATGTCCAATCTCGATCATACTCTGACTAGGGATATTTAATGAATTATCCTTCGTGGACTGATACTGTCTCATATCATTCTCAATCCAGGAACAAATCATAAAGACCTCCTATCATTTATACATCTAGGTGATCTAATCACAAATGATAAGAGCACAATCTCCTTTGTCACATAGTTAATTTGTACAACAACACCATGATCTGTGACGCTATGGGTCATAACTGTCCAACAATCTCCCACTTGGCCTATAGCTAGTCACTCAAGTGTCTAACACCCGAACTATGTCCGGTTTGCTCAAACTGCTGAGGAAAGGGTTCGTCAGCGGATTTGCATGATTATCATCTGACGCGATTTATACGATCATCACATCTCCACGATGTGTGATCCGAACGAATCAGATGAATTGTTGAAGTATATATATGGATCGTTGATGAGACCATTAATTCTTTAGCCTGTGCTGACGCCTAGCTCAGTTGCTAACAGAACTATATCTAATCTAATTAGATTTATTATCGATCCAGATGGCTTCCATTGCTGCCTCAGCTGCAGCAATTAACCCGCATTTCTTGTTTATACGGTAACAGTATCTTGCTATGAGGAATTTCCAGCTCACTATTCCGTTATTCAAACTGTATAGTATCGTTTAACGACTTAAGTCGTTTTTATCGGTTAGGAAACTTACAGCAGTGAACCCAGTCACTTCAAGTTTTCATTCTCCATAGTTTAAGACAACATCCTTAGTTCTCTAAGATACTAACGGATGTTTAACATCAATCCAGTTACTATCACCTGGATTGGCCTGATTGTGACTCCATATGCTCAAAGCGTATGAGACACCAGGTCATGTACATTTTTCAATGTACGATTTCTCGGAGAGTATCAACAACTTTAAATCTATCACAGTAGATCTTATTCCTAGAAAAAAGTTGTTTCTCCCAAGAATTCTACGGAGAATTTTCATGAAAGCCAAGCTTTCATCGATTTTAATATGGGAATATCATTCCAAGAAATGACATATCATCATTATTTAGGACAGTCACTTTCAGTGCACTCCCACTAACCTCCTTATATAGACAAGAATCATTTCGTTTTGAATTAAATCATAAACCATTATGATTACATCAAAAACTATAATTCCAAGACCTAATGCTTGCTTCAATCCAAACATGGATCGAATAACCTAAAAAACTTATTTGTTAGTTTTGGTACGGCAAAACCTCAGGATGTTGTAAACATCCTCCAAAAGGTTTCCTTTTCAGGATAGCGATTTTCTCGTTTAGCTGTCATATTTCATAAATGAAGCATGCAGCATCAGCAAACATTATCCAAATGGATTTAACGTGGCAACAGGTAAAAGATTTCGTCGTAATCAGCACAATATTGATAACGATACTTTTTCACTAAAAGCTAGCTTTATACGTTGGTATGTTGCCTTCCATGTATGTCTTCCTTGAAGACTTATATATTACCAATAGACACAATGCCTTGCAGTACTTCAATTATTATTCTAAACACAGTTGATACATGGAATCCATTTCGGATTATATGGCACTTTGCCATAATAGGGAGTCGATACCTTGTATCACTTCCTCATACGTAGTTAGTTAGCATTCCTCAATAAGATAGACACCTTTATGAGGTGAGATCAGAAACCCATACCCCAGGTTGTTTTCTGACTCTCTCCGACCTACATGTTTCTGTGTATTCGAAGATTACTGGTACAATTTCATCATTGATGAACTGTTTGTGTTCCATTAAGGACTTGGTGCCTTGAACAATACTACTCCGATTTTCATCGAGTTTTACTATCCTCCCACTTACCACTGCATATCGGTATTCCTCTTAGGAAAATCGCATGGAGAGCAACAACTAAATTGTTCTCTTGTGAGATGTATAAGTACTATACTTTGGTTTCCCTAGGATAACCAATTACATTCGGCACTTATCCAAATTGGGTTCTGGTTTGGTATCATCCAAACACATGCCCAGCATACCCAAATCATCAGGAATGAGAAAACCCAGTTTCTATCATGTTCATATATAATATGAAATCTGTGAAACAGATTTTTATGGAACCTTATTCAAAATAAGTATCGTACTGTTAAATGCTTATCCGTTGAAGGAAATAGTAGCTCAGAGCGACTCATGATTAACCTTATCATGTCTAACAAAATTCGGTTTATCCTATCGGACACACTGTCAAACTGACGTGTTCGGGAGGAGTCCTCATTGAAAGAATGCTATATTCTTTCAAGTATATTAGAAACTTATTGCTTAAGTATTTTCCATTACGGTCTTACCGTGACGGTTTAATACTTTAGCCGATTTATTTGTCTATTTCATGTCAAAACTGTGAAAGTTTCCGATTCGTGTTTCAAAAAGAAACACTTAACCATAACGCGATGCCACATCCGTAAAGGTCACGAAATATTCATATCCACCTCTAGCCTAGCTAGACATTGGCCCACTTGCTTCACTATGAACTAGGGCTAACAAATTGGTGGCATTTTCACTTTTACCAAGTAAAGGTGTTTTAGGCACTTTGCCAAATAAACTAGATTCGTAGACTTTATTTGAATAGAATCAAAACAGTCATAGTTCCCACTCTTCAAAAGTGTGGATATATGAGTCTTGTTTTATTGTGTCCCAAGACAATAATGCCACAATATGTTTCTTCTGATCAAATCAGTTTGAGCTATTTGTTTGTCACGTTATATGTTTGAGATTTATTTATATTTAAAATATAAACACTATTATTCACATCTAATGTGTTTATCTCAATATCAACTTTATATAATAAAACACTTTAGTGTTCTAGAATATAAAGGTAAATCCGCAACGGATTAAACACTGATATAAAGATAATTGTTCTAGTCAAACTAGTTACATTATAACAGTTTCCTAATTTAAGTACACACCCGATAGGTAGTTCCTAAAATTAGGTATCTACGGTTAAAACAGTGACTTTCGTCCCGTTTCCAATTCACAGATAAATCTCAACTGAAGTTAGTATCATGCTCATAGCAGATTCTGAACTTCAGCACATATTTATGTACCACACTAAGTATTTAAAATCCAATTTCAACACTAATAGTGAACATAATTTTGACAAACATATTTGAAGTCAGAGCCTTGCCCGTCTTCAATTCCTTTATGCCTGCCTTGTCCATATAGCAGTCACGCTTCAGTGACTCCGTTTGCCACAGTTTAAGCAGACATCTTGGGATATGTCCTTTATCTTCATAGAAGATAATAATGATTTTGCCTTTGCCCTTTTCACATTCTAGAAGCCTTTGGCCTAGCCTTGGGTTTCTTGAATATCGTAGTAAGGTGCGCCTTGCGCTACTTGTCTAATTGCAAATTTTGACTTTATCTCCTTGAGAATAGTCATTAACTCTCCAAGAGTTATTATTGCAATTTAGTACTTCTAAAATCTAAGCATAGATTTATGAAGATCCTTCAATTTCAATATCATACTTTAAGAATCTAATCCTTAGTTCTGATTAAGAAATTAAGGAGTCTACTGTGACAAGCTTAATGGTTTAAGCACTTAAGTTATCATCACATGAATCTTCCAAAGATCATGCTCTACTTATTTGCTTAACTCCAGGCTTAGGCCTAAGATGTTATTTTATCAAGTAAAATAATTTCTTAGTTTTCAGGACTACCCTGAAATTATTCCCAATTTGGAAATTAAAGTCGTTTAAACACATTTCCATAGGATTATGTTTTAAACACCAATCTTTCAACTTTTTCTTGATTCTAATAGTCCAACTATTTAATCAACGATTAGAGGTACTATTCATTATAATGATTACAATAGTCCAACTATTTAATCAACTATAATTTCAATTTAATAAATTCAATTATATTGATTACTATAATCCAATTATAAAATCAACTATTTATTGAATTAGTTTGAATAAAGTCCAACTGTTTTTAAAACAACGATTTAAATTTTAGTCCAACTAACATTTAATTTATTTGACGAATGATATTTGAATGACGCGTATGGCAAGTAATTAAACGAATATTGTAAATCTAATACTTGCCTCCCACTATTTTTCTGCGAGCCTCTAACCCTCTGTCGAGTACTCGGGAAATCGTGTTTCCTAGTGGGCTAGGATCCCGTTAAATAACACACAATCTTGACTTTGGCCAACAAATTGTATGATAATTAACTAGGTAGATCTCTAAGATCAATTGGATCCAATCCAATTCCTAGATCTGGTATGGGGACATCCAAGTCCGAAACATATATCTCATATATGCCAATATATCCAATATATTACCTAACCTTTTTCATCTGAATCAACTAAGCCTTGGCATTGGCATAACAAACTTAGTGATCCCAGTTAAGCGGAACCCATTGACCATGGAAAGCTTCGTAATCAATGTCGATGGACAAAAAGTGGTCTTGACTTTGGCCAACAAACCACAACTTGGACAAGACATCAATATGGAACAAAGCACCCGTGATTCAAACACATCATCGACGGACAAAGGCCTTGACTTTGGCCAACAAGCCAATGGCAGTCTCAGATCTTGAGTGAGAATCACTCAATGGAAGGAAAAAGCTTAATATTTTGTGAGGGTTTTTCGAGTGTGAATTGGCAACCAATTTATTATCTTTGTTAAGGTCTCATCATCATACACCCTTAAACATGCATTCTAAACACATAATGAAGCGTCTATAATAAAATAATAATGATATGCGGATGGATATTTAAATATTGTTCCTAGAACAAATCTCTCCATTTCCTCTCTCCCGCTAGCACAAGTATTTACTTCTACCCGTTACACTACACTTCTAAAGAAACCTCATTTACATTGAGGGGAATAGGTGAGAAGACAAATACAAAGAGTATGGAGGTAATAGGCTGGACCGCAGGTCCAATTAATAAATTCTAAATTTATTTCAATAATTTCCAAAATTTCCCCACTCATATAATATCCATCTGATATTCATTAGTCATGCAACGTAATCATGTATTCACACAAGCATGTTATCAATCAATCTAATCAAATTAATTAATCTGATAATTAATGACCATCCAATGTTCAAACAACGATTTGATTTTGCGCGAGTCAAACTCATTTTGCGAATAAGTATTAAAGTATGAATTCTCGAATTAAATTAAACTACAACATTAAATCCAATTTAATATGTATTTAATACTAATTCATTATTTAATTCCAAATAAAACTACACTTTATTAACAACCTTTACGACTTAAATTCCAATTTAATCGTTACGGATCTCAAGCTCGATTAACATCCAATGTCAATAATTAAAGTCTAATGGGCTAACAATTAATATCTTAAGGCATGAGCTTTTGGTCAACATGGGTTAAACCCAAAGACTAAAGCCCATTTAAGGAATCACCCTTATATGCCTTTGAAACTAATTAGTCGCATTTGGGCTTTATGGAAGCGGTTTTGGGCCCAATTGGATCCAACCAATTTAGCCTAAACCCAACTTAGTACAACCAAGCCCAATAAGCCCAATAACATAACAAGCCCAAATCCATTTTAAGCCCAATTTAATTAAACCATAAAAATCCAATTTCATAATTTAATTAAACAAAGTGCATTACATAATTAATTACCCAATTAACATTTCTAAAACATCAATTAGCCTAATTAATCATGCTCATCAACAATAAAACATGTCCAACACATTTCATCAAAAATCAAACCCATTTTACATGCTTCAAGTCTCGGCCAAGATGGGATTTTATGTCCGATTCGGTTTCAATCCAATTAAATCCACAATCAACGTTAAATCATCATTTCAAATCGTTTCCAACTCATCCAATGAATCAAAAAAATAAAATTCCAAGACATTAGGGCAAGTGAGGGATTCGGCCAAGCCATCCAATTTGGGCAAAAATATTCCAAACAGAATTTCTTGAAATCGATCCAATCAATCTTCAATTCAACATGATTTAAGCATATTCAAACATCCAATTTAATCAAATCATGCTCAAAATCAATTTACCCAATTTTAAGCCTAAAAAGTTTCATGCTCAAAATGGCTCAAGATACCATTGTTGGAATTTTCTAAGCTTCCCAAGGATCATTTATAAGCATTGAAACACATGTGAATACACAAAGGAGAATGGAGGAATAATACTCACAATGATCGGATTGGATGCTACGAAGAAAAAACTTTTTCCTCCTCCTTGATGTTGCTATCGGCCAAACTTGGTGTTGTCCTCCATGGATGAATCTTCAAGCTCCAAGCTTTGTCAATGGATTCCAAGCTCAAATGTGGGTTTCCCTATCACCTTGTATGCCTCTTTGGTGTGCTAGCTTAAAGTTTTTCTTCATTACTTCTCTCGGCCAAGCCAAGATCTTGAAGAAAAAATGGTTTCAAAAACCAAAATGGGAGAGAATAGAAAATGGCTCCATGGCCGAAACTAGAGAGGAGATGGAGAGATGAATGTCTTTTGGTTTTGTGTATCTAATACACTTAAATGAAATTCCAAAATTCATTTACCAAAATTTTACTTTTCAAAAGTCAAAAAAGCAAAAGGCATTAAAGCCTTCCATCATCACACATCACTATTCAAATCACATCTATTACTATTCATGACAAGTTGTCAAGTCACTCAAAGTGACTAGACATCACATTAATTGATTGACTAGTGATTTGACGCTAGATGTGACTAGCGATTTGATGCTTGATTTGACTTGCGTGTCGCACTCGAATTCGAAATGCGAATGCGCTCGCAAATAATCTCGGGCTCGGGTTCGCTAATTTTAAATTAACAAATTTTCCGTTGCGTCGTAATTAAATCTAATTTAATTAAACAATCATGCATAACATAATTACTATTCACGTCGCTAACGAATTAGTTCTAAATCAACTCGTTCGCCCGAATTAAAATCTGATTTCAATTCCACGTCGAAATCCAATTTCGTTTAATATATCGAATATATTAATTTACCGATTAATTCCAAATTAATCATTCCCTCTCTTTAAATGATATTTTATCCTAGATAAGATATCTCCGTAATTAATCCCAGAATAATTTTCTCTTTCATCAAATTAATCCCAGATTAATTAAGTGCGAGTCATACATCATCGGTGAATCTTCGGAAAGCGACCCATGAGATCCCTGGAATATTTGGCAGTAAATACGGTTATCGGAATATCAGAATACGTACGTACCTAGTACTATATTTTACCGATTTACAAGATAAGGTTGGCTTCTAGCAAAGCGTCATGCCTACCCAATTCTCTGGAAACATGCTTACAGGAATAAGCGATCTATATCAGGCGTAGTATACATAGTATTACGTTTGTTGATCCAGTATCTGACTGTCACGTGCTAGGCCTGGGACTGGAATTGTGTCTGCCCTGTACGAAGCACATGTCGGATGTCTGGTAACTAGTCTCTATAATCGGATATACATGACCTAGTCATAATATCCCGATAGCTGCAGCATTTAAGAGTACTAATACCGTATCCTACGTGACATCATCTCCACTATGACTGGGGTGATACTTAAGTCTTGACATCACACCCCATACAATAAGATTCTCAATATACCCAGTAGAGGCGTACAATAAAACCGGTTAAAGCCCTGGACGACCAAAACCAAAGCATATTAATTCTCGCAAGTATTAACGGTGCAAGTCTCAGGTTAAGACCAAATACACCTACCCTGATGTCGGACTTCCATAGACACATATTCATACTAGCAATGGAATTCCGAAGGGGTCTATCCAGAGCGAAGCTGTTTTCCGTGCCATCGGTAAAAAACACAACCTCCTATTACACTTACATGAGTATCTTATACCCAAACATATGAGAACTATGCCGTTATGCCCTCACAACGGGCACAAGTGCAATACTAGACTTTTACGCATTTATCGATTTCCAATCTCGATAATACTCTGACTAGGGATATTTCATGATTTATCCTTCGTGGACTGATACTGTCTCATATCATTCTCAATCTAGGAACAAATCATAAGGACCTCATATCATTTATACATCTAGGTGATCTAATCACAAATGATAAGAGCGCAATCTCCTTTGTCACATAGTTAATTTTTACAACAACATCATGATCTATACAAATAGTGACGCTATTGGTTATAACTGTCCAACATGGCTTACATCTGATTTGTCTGATTTTTGTTATCTGTAGTGCTCTATTGGTGCTATTTCCTACAAACAACATGCAAAATTCAAGACACACACTATGTCATCAATAAACACAAGTGAAACTAAATAATTGAAAATGAGCAAAAAGAAAAATTGTGTGGGTTGCCTCCTCGCTAACACTTAGTTTAACGTCTTCAACTAGACGTAACTGCCCAAGTTACTAGGCTGGGTCTACTAGTGCAAGTTTTTCTTTTTGGTGCTCAACCGATTCTCCCCAATAGTTTGGTTGTTTACTTTGAACAAGTTGGTGGAGTTACTGTTCTGTGCAGAGATATTTGGGTGATCACAAACAGACCGACCACCATGACTTCAACTTTCCAAGGAAAATTTTAAACCTCGAGTTTTATAATAACACATGTTGCCCTAGTTCGAGTTGTCTACATATTATTTTCTAATTATGCCACTTATTGGTATTTTCCTTGTATAATTTGGCATTTTCATATGCATGGAGGTGAAATTCATCCGGTTCATTCAATTGGAGCAAACGTTTCTCCCATGATACTTGTAATTCAAAGTTCAACTTTTTCAAGGCCTAGTATGCTTTATGCTCAAGCTCTACAGGCAAATGGCACGCCTTTTCGAACACAAGTTGGTATGCTGACATTCCAGTAGGTGTTTTATAAGCTGTCCGATAGGCCCATAAAACATCATCCAATTTTCTGTACCAATCTTTCTTTCATTGAATTGACAGTGTGCTACAAGATTCTTTTGATTTTTCTATTTGATACTTTAACCTGGGCACTTTTCTAGGGGTGGTACGCAGTGGTAACCATGTGAGTAACTTCATATTTAATGAGGAGTGCATCGACTTGTTGCAAAAATGTGTGCCATTATCACTGATGATTTCTCAATGGGTCCCAAAGCGGGTTACGATATTTTTTTCTTCAGGAACTGGAGTACCGCTTTGGAGTCATTGGATGGCAGTGTTGTTGCTTGTACCCATTTGGAGACATAGTCCACCGCAACTAGAATATAGAGGTTTCCATGTGATGGAAAAAAACGGCCCCATACATCGAATAGTTCAACATCTATGATGATCTGGGGTGGTCTGTCATTTCTTTTGGAGATATTTTACATCCTTTGGCACCTGTTACATTGAAGAACAAACATGTGAGAATACTTAAACATAATGGGCCAAAACAAATCTGATTGCAGTACTTTGGCTGCGGTATTATCTCCACCAAAGTGGCCGCCATATGTAGAGGAGTGGTAATGCTAGAGGACGTTATCGACCTCATCTTGAGGTACACAACGCTATAATAACTGGTCGGCACATCTTTTTAACAAATATGGTTCATCTTAAATATAATGCTTTACTTAGCTGAAGAATTTCTTTCATTACTGATGTATCCATTCTGATGGCCATTTTCCAGACACAATATAATTCACCTAGTCAGCATATCACGAGACTTCCTTGTACGTGGTAGTATTACCATTTGTAGTCCTATTTTCAAGTCGCAACAAGTGATCCGCTACTTGATTTTCTTTCCATTTCATATCCCATATCTCCAAGTTAAATTCTTACAGTAATAACACCCAACGAATGAGTCTTGGCTTGTCGTCTTTCTTTCCTATTAGGTTCTTGATGGCTGAATGATCTGTATAGACTATCACTTTTATGCCTATTAAGTAGGAGAATAATTTATCGAAGGCAAACACTACTGCCAACAACTCTTTTTCAGTTGTTTTATAGTTAAGTTGTGCCTAATTTAAGGTTTTGCTAGTGTAGTAAATGGTATGAAAAATATTTTCCTTTAAAAAGCCCTAAGACTACACCCACTACAAAATCACTCGCATCGCACATGACTTTAAAGAGAAGTTTCCAATCTGGCGCTACTATAATGGGGGCTGAGACTAACTTATGTTTCAAAATTCTATATGCTTGGTGTCATTCCTTGGTGAAGTGGAAGGGCATGTCTTTCTCCAGTAGGTTGCACAATGGTTTGACTATCTTTGATGAATCTTCTGTAAAACCCTGCGTGCCCAAGAAAACTTCAGACTCCTTGATGGATAATGGTGGTTGTAGTTTCTCTATTGTCTTAATTTTTGATATATCTACCTCAAGTCCATTTTGTTAGATCTGATGTCCCAGTACAATGCTCTCATGCACCATGAAATGGAATCTCTCCCAATTTAGCATCAGATTAGTCTCTTCATATCTTTTCAGTACCCTTCTAAAATTCTGCAAACATTGGTCGAAAGAGTCCTTGAACACTGAAAAATCATCCATGAAGACTTCCATGTTTTGTTCTATCATATCTGAAAAGATGATAATCATGCATCGTTACAATGTGGCAGAGGCATTACAGAGCCCAAATGGCATCCTGCGGAATGCGAATGTACCATATGGACACATGAATATGCTTTTCTTTATATCTTCTGAAGTGATGGCTATCTGATTGTACCTTAAATACCCGTCTAGAAAGCAATAGTAATCATGTCCCACCAGTCTATCCAGCATCTGATCAATGAATAGAAACAAGAAGTGATATTTATGCATTGCCTTTTTCAGCTTTCTATAGTCCATGCAAACTCTCCAACCAATCAATGTTCTTATTGGAATCTACTCATTCTTCTCATAAGTGACCACGGTCTTTCATCATTTCTTAGGCACATACTATATCGGGCTTACCCAAAAATTGTCAGAGATGGGGTAGATGATGCCTGCACCTAACCACTTTATGATTTCTTTCATCACCACCTTCTTCATAATTAGATTAAACCTTCAATGATGTTCCACTGTAGCCGTGTATTCATCATTCATGAGGATATTGTGCATGCAGAATGATGGATTGATGCCTCATATGTCTACTATAGTCTAGATAATAGCTCTCTTATGTTCTCGTAACACTATGAACTACTTGTCTGCGCTACAGTAGATGCAATAATAACTCATAGTGTTGAAGATTTTTCTAAGTACACATACCGAAGGTGCCTTGGGAGTGGCTTTAGTTACAGCTGTGGTGGTTTTTCCACTGAGGGTTTGACCCATCTTTTTTATCAGTAGTTCCAAGATCTCCACATGTGGTTCAGGTCTCAAGCGAGGGGCCGCATCAAGATAGTTTATACATTCCAGAATTTCATCATCTAATTGTTAATTAGACATGTCAGTAATGCATGCTTCAAGATTGTCAGTAATGGAATACAATGTAAATAAATCATGAGTGACATCATTTACTATGTCTATTCTATAACACTCATCCCTCTTTTATCATTCGGGAACTTCATGGCTTTAAATACATTAAAAGTTACCTCTTGGTCTTGAATCCTCATGGTCAACTCACCTTTCTGCACATCTATGATGGTCTACATGTCGCCAAGAATGATCTATCGAGGATGATGGGCACCTCTCTGTATTCTTCCATGTCTAGCACAATGAAATCTGCTAGGAAAAAGAATTTATCCACTTTGACAAGTAAATCCTCAACCACTCCTCTTAGATATGTGATTGATCTATCAGAAAACTGTAGAGTGACTAAGTTGGGCTTCGCCTCTCCTAGCTCCAGTTTCCTGTAAATAGATAAAGGCATCAAGTTAATACTGGCACCCAAATCACATAATGCCTTACCAAAATAATGTTTACCTATGGTGCAAGGAATGACAAAACTGCTAGGGTATTTTAGTTTTGGAGGGAGCTTCCTTTGAATGATGACACTGCACTCTTATGTAAGTGCTACTATTTTGAAATCATCTAATTCTATTTCATGGACATGACATCCTTCATGAACTTTACATAAATTGGCATCTGCTTTAATGCTCCTACAAAACAGGATGTTGATGTGCAACTTTTTGAAAATATTTAATAATCGAGCGAACTGCTTGTCCAACTTGTATTTTGGAGACGCTGTGGAAAATATGGTGGTAGGGTCAGTTCTACTAGATCATTTTCTCTTGTGTCCTTATCTTTTGTCTTTTGATCCGCTTCATTATTTCTCTTTGTTTTCGGGATTTCCACGTTAGCTTTTGTGATTCCAACATCTTTTTTTTATCACAATACCACTCTTCAAAGTGATAGCTTGACATTGTCCCTCTCCTTTACTCCTAGGATTGGGTTCTGTGTCGCTAGGAAGGGTGCTCTGCGATCTGTAGCTCTGAGCGTTGGTCTGCTGTCCCATTTAATTTTTCAATGCCTTAAAGAACGCTGCTTGACTCTGAAACATGTTGTCATATCTGGCTTCTTGCTTTTGAGCATCTCGTCAAGCAAGTCCTTTACTCCTGACTTCTTCTCGTCCCTTGTATTTTCTTATGCGGTTGTAAAGCAGAGGGGATTGTTCCTTTGGTGTGGTCCTTGCCTGTGAGTATTGTTCCATGTAAATTTAGGGTGGTTCTTCCATCTTGGGTTGTAAGTATTGGAGTAGGAATTATGTCATTGTCTGTTGAAATTATTGACGCGGTTTATAAAATCATCATGTAGGATCTAGGACTCTGTGTCCGGCCCTATTCCTTATGGTGCACTTGTAGCTTCTACATTATTCACAGCCTCTATGCTGAAAATCTCCAAGCATTTGTAGATTTGATATAGCTTGGCACTCAAAGCTATGTTAAGTTTGACTTCGTGGACTCATGCTACTTGTTGAGGCATACTTCTCTCTATTTCCCACAATAAGGTATTGTTAGCCATTTCTTCTATTAAATTCCAAGCTTGATTCTCATTTTCCCATTAGTGTACCTCCAGCAACGTCATCCACTGTAGTTTTCATCATCCTAGTAAGCCTGTTATAGAAAGTTTGGACCTGCAGCCACTTTGGAATTTCATAATGGGGAAACTTTCGAATCAGCTACTTGGTTGTCCTGGCTGGGGGAAAGTATTTTACAAGGAACTTGGTAGCTAGATCTATCCAAGTTGTTATGGATCCTGCTGGTAGCAAATGGAGTCAGCCTTTAGCTCTATCTCTTAAAGAGTATGGAAAAAAATATAGGCGCATTGCTTCCTCTGCCCTCGGTTGTAATTGAATGTGTTGTAGACTTCCAAGAAGCTGTTGATATGGGCATCAGGGTCTTCAATTGCGCCTCCACCAAACTGCACCGACTGCTGTATCATCTGAATGCATGTCTTGATATACAAGTGTTTGCAGGCAGGGGTAGTAGGACGATGCATGATATGAAGCCGTCAACCACCAGAATTTTCCTATCTCAAATGGGAATTGGTGGTGCTACTTCCAAGGGTTCAGGTTCCTGATTGTTCATGTTGAGACATGCCTCTTAGTCTTCTCGCCTGTCCATTCTCAACTGATGGAGGGTTCTCTTGATTTTTGGGTCAAGCGAAAGGAGTTCACAACTTGGACTTCTTCTCATGTAGCTGCTCAATAACCTGAAACTGAATTAAACAAAAAGAAAAACATTTAACAAGTAAAGTACCTAGTCTCAAAATTAATAATGAAAGATAAAATAAGTCCCCGACAACGACGCCAAAAACTTGATCGCGATTTTCACCCATTACACAATCGTACGTATCACTCAAGTAATATAAAAGTTATCGATCCGATGAGGACTTATTACTTATTCTACTAATTATGAAGACTCTTTACCTACAAGTATCTAGGTAAAATTAATTGTAGAGTTTTGTTTGATTTAGAACTAATGCTAAGGAAAACAAAGACGATAATGAAAGCTTTGAATAGAACCAATGAGAGAAAGTCATCCAAATTTGTGAATTTACTTAAAATTATGTGAAAGATGAATTGATTTTCATATACTTGTGTTATAAAATTAAATTATTAATTTGGAACACGAATTCATCCACAAGTCTCTTTCGATGGTCATGTGAAAATATTTAGACTAAACTAATTAACTATATTCCTATGTTAATTACCCGACTCAAGTTCATTAAGATCAAGTTCCAATTGTGATTACACACGCTTTATAGGTATATTTCTATCTTATAGGGAAATTCTTTCAATGAGATCGTGTGTTATTGAATCTAAGGCCAAACTTAAAATTCCATTTTCAAGTTCAAATAAGTTTCCCACTTCAATCTTATTGGTGATCAAGCAACAAGAAGCATTAAGCATAAATATTCTATAAATAAGTCAATAAGTCACACAAGATATAAGAAGAATCAATTGTATAAGATTTAAGTTCTGAGTTTCATCACAACCCTAGATTAAGGTTTAGTTACAATATATGGCAGAGATTTCTAAACGAATAATCAAAGTTAAACAAAACATCATAAAAGAGAATAAAAGAATAAACTCAGTTGAAGTCGGCTGATAAGCGGTAAATATATTAGTATTTACCGTCCCTTTGATTTAATATTTTGTATAGTTTCTTGAGTTTTGTGAATATTTTGATGTGTTTTGTGTATTTTACAGATAAATAAGGTTTCAGGACTCACTGGAATCCAATCATGGCCAAAACAGCGAAAAACAGAGCAAAATGGTAAAATTGGACTTCTGTGTTGTGACTGCTAATGTGTGTCAGACATGTGTCAAAATCAGAGAAAGCTTGCTAACACATGCACTTACTAACATGCGCCGACCACGTGTCAACATCACAACAATCTTGCTAAAATGCGCCGGACACGTGTCATCATCCCATGCTGCCGACACTACACGTCATTACTTACATCATCGTCGCACGCGCAAGCCTTCACACATCGCGACGCCGATCCAATAATTCTGCCGACAACCATGTGTCATCATCATATTGAATCAACGGTGCGTCGCGTTCTGCATCGCGACGCGTGGACAAAAAATTACCTATAAATTGAGGCCGAATTCATTTGAAATTTTCATACCTTCTTATGGGGATTTCCTTAAGAATACTAAGAAGATTGTATCTTGTTTGTTTAATTACAGCTTTCTTGTATTTAATTTTTATTTTATGCAATAGTTCTTTCTTTATTTTACTTTTCAATATAAGGAGGTAACTCCCCTCTGCTGAGGTGAATGGTGAAGCTTTTATTACTAATATTTAGATTAATCTCCCTTAGTTATAACATATAAACTATTTTAAAACCTGACTTAATAGGATACTGCCTTTATGGTCGGTTGGACTTAATTAAATTTACTTTAACTGACTAAACTGGATAGCGCCTTTTATGGTGGGTTGGAATTAATCATAAATTTGACTTAATCAGGATACTGCCTATATGGTCGGTTGGTAATGTCATGCAAAGTTTATATATTATAATAAGAGAGATATCTAAATTAGAAGTAATAAAAGTGGATCCTCTAACCCCCAGTATTTTCTTTTATTGTTAATTTATCTTTTTAATTTCCAGCTTTTACTTTATGTCATTTATTTTATTTATGTCTTTATTATTCTTAGATATGTGTGGTAACTAAACCCCTTATCTAGGGTTGTGATGAATTCTAATATCACCGGTTTATAAGTGGTAATTTTATGTTTTGGGTAATATAAACGTTTATTTATTGAGCCTTAAGCTTAATGTTTCTTGTTAACTAGCCATTAATAAAATTTATTTGGTAAACTTAAAATGAACTTGAAAAATGGATTTTAGGTTTCAGCCTTAGACTCAATAACTTACGACCTCACCTTGGGGCAAGAGACTCTTAGGTAGATTTCCTTACAGGATAGAAATATACCTGTCGGACGGGGGGTAGCCATAATTGGAACTTAATCTTAATAAATTCAGATAACTTGGTTAACATAGGAATATAGTTAATTGGGTTACTCTGGTATTTGTATTTGACCATCGGAAGAGGCTTTTGCATATTTTAGTGTTCCAGGTTAATAAACCGATATATTTCACAAACATGAGATAACCACTTCATCTTTAAAAGATATTGGAATGATTCACAACCCTAGATAGTTTCTTAATATTGAATTTTCCTTAAATTTACTTTCGCATTGTTTTATTTACTTGTTTTCAGACAAAAATCACCATCCAATCAACAACCAATTTATTAGATACTTGTAAACATTTAATTTCATAAATTGATAGCTTAGGTATTAAGTTCTCTTGGGATCGATACATTTTATACTACTTGAGCGATACGTGCGCTTGCGTTACGTGAGTGATTTCACCGATCATCGACAATCTTCTTCTTTCTTGATGTTGAACCTCAGTGCTATACGTGCTTGATGTGTTTCGTTCTCTCTCAAAAGTCTCTTTGAAGGCTTCCAAAGTATAATATCTAGGGCTTGGAATGAACTATTCTTTTATAGGGAGCTCTGGATACCTTCCTATTTACGATTCCTGAAATTCTCTTAAAGTCTGGAAACCGTTATTGCTTCGCGACACCCATGTCCCAGTGTCGCAACGCGCTTGCTTGTTGTTTGATTGTCGCTACTCTAAAAAGGTCATGTCGCGATGCGGAAGAAAATTACATTCTGCCTCATTTTTCTTCATAAGGGCGTCGCAACGTGATTATCCCAGCGTCGAGACGAGCTGCTCAAGTCTTTATCTTATGCACAATTTCGCAATTTCGCTATGTTTTACCGTTTCTTCGCTCGTTAAGTCTGTTTCAACTATCTTACACTTTGTACCTACAAAATAAATACGAAACACATCAAAACGCTCATAAATCCCGAGCTAACTCACAAAATATCAGTTAGAGAGACAATAAATATTAACATATCCACCGCTTATCATCCCCTTTCTCCTGTGGACGTAAGTTTGAGCCACTCTCTACTGAACCACGTTAAACATTAACTCTGTGTGATTGTTTATCTTCTACAAGTTTGTACGGTTCCCATTAGTCAAATAAATTCACAGTTTGAGAGATTTGTTCGAAGAGTAAGTTTACTTAAAATGAAAAACAGCCGTGAATAATATATATATTAAATCCTTGATAATTGAACTTGTATAAAAGTGAAAAAATCACAATAACAGACATTATCAGCATCTATATCAAAAAATAAAACACAAGATTTGGTGGTTCATGAGTCGTTGGACCCCCCACCCCCGGTCAGTGAATTGTGAAGTGCAAGAGAGGAGAGAGAAAGAGTCCACGTGGTTGGAAGAAATTTAAAAATGTGGATGGACCTCAAGTCCCATTGGTCCGTAATCTATCCACGATACTTGTTCAGATTTCGTCTCCAGATTTCATTATCCTATTTGGCTCTCTAAGTAGCAGGACAAACCAAAGACCAAAGGATTGTACTAGTTAGTATTAATAATTGACAAACCATTTTCTAGCTACAGAGATCAAGTAGATATCAGATCAATGGCGGCCGCAGCATCCGGAGCTGTACTAAATGGGCTGGGTGGTTCTTCATTCTTAAATGGTGGGAAGAAGAAGGGCCAGGCTTTGTTCGCTGGTACTAGTAGAGGTACAAGTGCTCCTAGAAAGTCAGTTGTGGTAGCTGCACTTCCCCCTAAGAAATCTTGGATTCCTGCTGTTAAAGGTGGTGGCAACCTCATTGACCCTGAGTGGCTCGATGGCTCGTAAGCATCTATCTTTTCTAATTGAATATTAATTAGTTGATTTTAGTTGTATCTTAATTACCCTAATTACATATATCTTCGTGAGTGCAGTCTCCCAGGTGATTACGGATTCGACCCACTTGGGCTTGGCAAGGACCCAGCATTCCTGAAATGGTATAGAGAAGCAGAACTTATCCACGGAAGATGGGCAATGGCTGCAGTTGTTGGGATATTCGTCGGACAGGCATGGAGTGGGGTTCCATGGTTTGAGGCTGGAGCTGACCCTGGAGCCATAGCACCCTTCTCCTTCGGCTCACTCCTGGGCACCCAGCTTCTTCTAATGGGTTGGGTTGAGAGCAAGCGGTGGGTTGATTTCTTCAATCCTGAATCTCAATCAGTTGAATGGGCTACACCTTGGTCAAGAACTGCTGAGAACTTTTTAAATGCAACTGGTGAACAAGGCTATCCTGGTGGAAAGTTCTTTGATCCATTAGGTTTTGCTGGAACCATGAAGGATGGTATCTACATTCCTGACCCTGAGAAGCTTGATAGACTCAAAGTTGCTGAGATTAAGCATGCTAGGCTTGCTATGGTGGCCATGTTGATTTTCTACTTTGAGGCTGGCCAAGGCAAGACCCCACTGGGTGCTCTTGGTTTATAGAACATGCTTATGTCGACGACATTTTTAATATTTGGGACGACTACTAGCTATGGACAGATTAATCAAATGCTAAGTGTAATCTGTCTGATGTTGATGAAACTGAAAATGAGTCTGATTAAATTCCTGTTAAGATTCTACATGTAATATACAAGTTATGATTTTATTCATTTCGACGACGATTCTTAAATATGAATCATTCTTATTGGCAAGTGATGGTCATTTGATTTATATAGGTGAGATCTGTGTAAAAGTCCAGAACAATAATTTCATAGTTTGGGGGCATGGTTTGGTGTGTGGACGTTTTAGATAGGTATGAAATCCAATTATTCTTGCGAGAAATATATGAATATCTTCTTTAAGGGATGATTTCGGTACTTGAATTGTTAAGCTCAATCTTTGTATTATTATTAGAAAGATAAAATTCTTAAAAGTTATGAATAAATCATTCATTAAAGAATTAATAATATTTAAGGGGCAAGAAATAATTTGAGGGGTATAGCGGATATTATGCTCGGTTCTAATTATAACATACTCGTGGAAGGTCAATCTGTATGTAGTGATTATATCGACAGACGTACCTAAGTTAATTAATTCTGAATATTTAATTAAAAAATTTTAATTAATATCTCAGGATTTTTGGATCTCGAAATTGCAGGTCCATTTGGTTTCCGTGCTATCTCGATACACTATACAAAACCATAATATAATTGGATAGTCTAATTATGTACTCATATGTATAACTATAAGTTATGATAAATTATTAACGTGATTAATAATTAAATACAAATCACACTTGATAACTATATTAAATAATTTAATATAAAGTTTTCTGAAAGTTCGTATTCATCTAAGGTTCTGACCCTATGCGGAATTAATCACAATTAACTAAGACAAGTTCTAATTAATGTGTTTATGGATTCTCAATAAGCAACCTTAATTCTAAGCAAATATAATATAATGCAAAAATAACAATCCAGAAAATAATTCAACCACACAAAATCAACACAATAATTTTGGTGACGAAGTGGAAAACTCGTGCGAGTAAAAAATCAATCCGGATATCTCGGCTACCAGTCCAAAAATCCACTATAACAGAGAAATACTTATAGCGATGGTAAAAGACCTATGGTGGTAATTCCACCGACTCTAGTACCTCTAGACTGAAAGAACTCGAAGAACTCATCGAGCCCGTGCCCCACAGTTTTCTTCAGAACCTCTGAATGGATCAACTCTGCAAGAACGCAGGAACACCGACTGCCAATTTTCCTCCTTGAGAACTCTGAAGGTTTAGGAAATTGAGTTTTGATGTGTTGATGGTTTAACAAAGATCAATCTCACCACAAACAAAGAAGACAAGTGTAACGACCGAAGGTCTCTACTACTGTTGACTTCTTGACTGTAGTGCTATTACATCACGGAATGCGCGTTGTGTAAAATAATTTATGTCCGAGCATATATACACCCCCGGAACGGCTTTGAGGGATGATCGGTTAATTCCCCGGAATTCCGATATGAGTATATAATATACCACTCCAGACAGTTCATAGTATTTAGATCGTAACATTCTCGTATGAACTCTGATTTTTATGAATTTTATATGGTTGGAAAGCTGAGATCTAGATATTCAACTTCCCCGTTGAACATTTTTCCAAATTCGGACCAGAAATAGGTCAAAATGGTAAGTTAAAAAATCAAATGAATAGTGATTTCGGACCCAAATGGAAAAATCTATCCATTATTCTACACTTTTATACATTATTCTTAATATCAATTGAGTCCCACTATATAAAGAGGGCTAATATTCAATGTTCCAAGAACTTGGAACAAAAGAAAGAAGATTGAGACGTGAGGGAGAAGAAGAAGAAGAAGAAGAAGAAGAAAGAAAAGAAGAAGGAGAAGAAGAAGAAAAAGAAGAAGGAAAAAGGAAAAGAAGAAAGAGAGAAGAAGGGTGAAGCAAGAGGTTTGGCATCCATAAAACCTTAAAAGAGGAAGGAAACAACAAGGAAATGAGGTAAGGGCCTTTGACCTAAAATTTTTGATTGTTGATTTTTTATGATAAAATACTAGATGGATCATAAAAGCATATTAGAAATTACTTTTAGTGGCATAACATGTGTGGGAATTGATTGAAACCCCTAAGTTTGAGTTAGTTAGAAATATGAGATTAAAGTGTTAAAATGGGTTTAAACATATGGAGTATATGAGATAGATTGGAAGTTGATTGTTGTTGAGATGATGATTTAGTTTATGTAGAATTGAGGACAATATGATGTATTGAGCATTGGTTTTTGGTATGAGAATATTAGGGTTGTGCATTTGGGTGAATTGAAGTTGAAGAAGAAAAACAAAATCCTGGGAACTGCTTCGCATCGCGATGCTGAAGGGTTTTGCGTCGCGACGCGAAAGAGTAAAATCGGGGCATGTTTCTGGTTGATACGCGTCGCGATGCACCCTGACCTGCATCGCGACGCGAGTTCAAAATGTGGCCGAATCAATTTTATGCCATCTCTGTTCCATTCTAGCATGTTTGAGGCTGCCTTATGGGTCTCGTATTAGTTCGTATGCATATCCTACATCGAGATATAAGCACGATAAACTTTATAAACAAGATATGTTGATACATCATTTAGCTTAGCTAAGTTTTGATATTCACTTTTACGACTTACATACTAATCAAGTTTCCAATCATAGATTATCCACAGGAACCGTAATTTCCTTTGACAAGGGATCCAGTGCCAGCCAGATTCCAAAACTGTGAGTGGACACTCTTCTTTTAAACTGACTTTTATTTTATTATTTTTATTTCAGACTTAAATTTTTACGCTTTAGGGCGTTAGAATATTTTCTTTACAGTCATTTCATGCAAAGTTATGTTTGAGAAAAGAAATATTCTTAAGAAAATATTTTGTACAGTTTTGAGATTCAAAGTATGATTTTTATGTTTTTCGAGGCATAGGGTAAAAACCCACCTCAGTATGCAACTTGTACAGACATGGAATTGACGGACAGAGAACATGTGCACATATAGATGACTGAGGGGACAACGATACATAACGCCCTCAGATCCTAGTTCAGGGCTAGGGGGACGGTGATACGTAACGTCTCTAGACCCTAGTTTCAGAGCTTGGAGGGTATCATAGATCCGCACCCCCAGTTCTAGTTTGTGGCTTGGGGGATGGCGATACGTAACGCCTCAAGACCACCAGTTTTAGGGACATGAGTGACATGCTTTGGGGGACGGCGATACGTAACGCCCCAAAGTCATGGTTTTGCATTCCTGACTACAGATAGGCGTATGGGGGACGGCGATACGTAACACCCTCATATGTCAAGTTTTTTTTTTTACAGATACAGATAAGTTTTCAGATACCAGAATTCCAAAGAACAGTTTTCAGAAACCAGATTTTAGAAAGACAAAGTTTATAATAAAGATTTCAGACGAAGTTTTCAGAAAAGAGTTTTCCTATAAAGTTATTTCTGAAACTTTGGTTTTAGAACCAAATGCTTTTATATCAGTTTTTTTTTTTCAGTTTTGCGTCCACTCAGTTAGATCGTACAACGATCTAACCCTCCACCGCCAGTTTTCTGTGCTTGCAGGTATTCTCGGAGGACAAGCTCGGGAAGACAGATACTGTTGCAGTCACTAGGGTTTGGGGTCCACCAGTCCAAGTCAGAAAAGTGAGAGTCCAGTCTAAGTCAAATAAAGTCATGTATTAGTTTTTGGTTATATGGTGGTCAATGTAAAAGAATGTGTCATTATGATTACAGTTATTGATGTTGAGTCTGCATGTGTAAAGTTGTCAAGCTTGGGCCTCGGTCTCATACATATTATATATAATTAGAGAATATAGTATTAATGATTGTTTATGGTTGGTGAATCAGAGGCTTATGAGGTTGGAGAATAAAGTACTAAGAATGTGTTTAGACTCAAGATAATGTGTTTTCAACATCTGTGAAGTTGGCTCAATGTTTGTTTATATAGGTAAGGTAAAAGAAAGGGTTTCCTACTTATGTACGGGTGTTCGAACGAACTTCAAACGCAACTCAAACGTAATTTTCTGCCTCAAAATGTTAGAATGTAAATACGAACGCAACTCGAACGCAGGTCGTGGACTGGTTTTCAAGTGCAACTTAAAACGCTTGTAACTTTCTCGTCCCTTGGCTAAATCATGCGTTATTTATATATCCGCGATATTCTTCAAGTCTACTTTCCAATTCAACTGACCTCATGTCAATTGGAGCTCTAAATATTCTGTAATATTCAAAAGAGTGAACATCGCTCTGATATCTTCATATGATGTTGTCCAAATACTTGTCCAATTGCTCCGAGATCTTCAAAACTCATTACAACTTAATTGAACATGTTTTGTTATGGATATTGCTAAAAAAATAGAACTAATAATTTCAATGCACTTGATTATGATATAATCAAATATAAAATTTAAAGAGTTTAAATTTCTCTTAATAAATTTATTTAATCTTTTGATTAAATATTGTCGCATCTCAATATGTCCAGTACGTGACCGGCAGGAGATGGCATGACCATCCCCTAAGCCTCTAGATCAAACATGAAAGACCTATATAATCTATGATAATGCTCATAGATGAACATGTATCATGTAATTCTATACCAACTTATAGACTTGAACTAATGAATAACTTGCTCATTAACTTTATATTATCATGTATATATATTCATATACTCAATTTATTTATACCTATAAGTTAATACTCATAATTAATTTAAGTTTAAATACGCTCAGAATGTCCATGTTAACACTATTACTCGGCCTTATAGCCTACAATACAACTAAAAATACATGGACTCACGCTATGCATGACACTCTGACTATATGACTGCAACTAGTACCCATCTCTTCCGATATTAAGTAGTTAAAAAGGCTAGAACCCGAACCTGTAATCATAGTGAAATTATGGGGTGGGGGTTGATCTTTAAAAACTTGATGAGTGAACGCTAAGTGAAAAAATATTTTAAATAATTTAATCTGCGTTAGAACCGAAAGTAAGGAAACATATTCTTATACATAAAAACTTAGTGAACTAAAACTCATGTGTAGTCAAATACTCATAAGAGAAATCTGTTGTCGTGAAAAATCTCACTAAAATCGGCCTGAGGGCGTGAAACCTACCTAATAGGACCTAATACCACGTGGGCAGGGGAAACTGAATACTGTATTTATTGCTAGGCCTCATGGGGGTGATCAGTTGCCCATGAAGTAAACTGAGTGAAACCAGGAAACTAAAGCTTAGGGGACAACACAAACTGGTGGTTTGAAAATCATATTTCTAATGTTTTGTAACTCTAAACTAAATTTAATCCAAATTACATAATATAAAGTAAAACATGTAATAAAATTTTATGTTATAAGCAATTCATATCCAAAAACTGTGAGCTTGAAATAATAAATCAAATATTGTACTGAAAACTTAAAGTTGTGTCCTAAAACAGGAAACATAAGTCTACATTTCATAAACTGAATACTTGAACCATAAAACCAATTAAAACGTAAAACAGTGGCATAAAGTATAGCATTCATTCACTGAGTTGACGATTTCTACAGCCTAAGCTGATACTGGAACTGGCTGGAACTTTATTCATGGAACTAATATGATCTATAAGCGTGTAACTGAGATATAGTTAGAACATTAAGATAATTACGATGCTAAATATGTTCGTATAATGATTCGAGTATCTATGCTGATAAGGGAGCCTTAAGACACTTTTTGACATCCTAGGTAAGATTTGATATGAGCTATGATTGATTCTGGAAAATGGCTCCGCGTGGTAACGCATGATGGTGTGCGTCGTGATACCCACCCTAATGTTTCACGCATCGCAACACGACCCACTTAGTGTCACGACACTTATCAAGCAAAAATTGAGACAAATAATTTTTTAATCGTGCAGCGTCGCGATACCAGCCTGATTTCAGGGCTGTGTTTGCTGTCCTCATGGCCACTCTTTAAGCAAAACTCATCACCATATCAAGCCTCACATTCATTTGTTTACAACACTACAAAATTACAAAATGAAGCTTCTCATCCCCGTTAGGTTTTGACCACAACACACATATATAACACACATATGCTTATCACCATTTATTTTCATCATGTTAGCAAACATTATCAACTATAAAATTTCATATATTCTTCACCCTATAGGTTCGGCCAAGGTAACCCTTACATGCCCACTTGCATTTCATGACACCATCACAACCTAAGCTACAACATATTCTTTACACTTCTTTACAAGCATAGTTACATTATTCATGATATCAACAACACATCTAGCCTTCACAAGGTCACTAAAAATTCACTCTAAAACCCTTTGTTTGGAGCTTAACATTATTTATAGATCAGCTTGTCCAAGATACCACATTTGAAATCCAAACAATCTAAGGTTGAATCCATGGTACAAAATCATCAAATGCTACAATAATTCACTCTAAAAAGCTTGGTCATGTAAAATGAGTCACTCTAAGGTTAGGACTTCCATAGGTTCGAAAATGAAAGGGGGATTTACATGCATGATTTTTAAAATTAGAAGGAGAAGAGAGCTAGAAGCTTACTAAGCATGAAGAACATATGAAAAAGCCATGAAAATCCCCTTGTTTTGAGCTAACGTGAGCTTGAAGGAAGAAGAAGAAAATTTATTGTGTGTGAAAAAGGAAGTCTCATGAATGTATTGGAGAAGAAGGCTAAAAGGTCTGATTATATCATAAAGAAGATTTTTATTATTAAAATATTAATTTAAAAATAAGCACATGCTTAAGTTGAGGGATGATTCCCGAAGTTGAACAGTGCATGCATGAATATGTGCGTTTTTTTACCTAATTCTGTTCAAAGTTTGAAAAAATATTCAACATGAAAGTTGTAGGTAATTGTCTGAGTTTCGACGATATAAAGATAACCAAAATTGGAAATCATGAGCCCAAGTTATAGCAAAAAATACCAAGGGTTGTCCAGCATGTGATAAAAACTAATTGTGTACCGGAACTTCAAATGATCTACCGGACATCCGAAAAATAAATTCGCAAGTACAATCACATTCATGCGTGATTTTATTTTACATATTATGCCACACATGACAAAATAATCATCGAAATTTACGTCAGAATGATCGGGGTGTTACATTCTCCCCCTTAAATAGGATTTGTCCCCGAATCCCATCTAAGGTTACGCTCATTGCCTTGTGTTAGTTGTGTGTTGTGTTGTTAGTAGTTGTGTAGAGTGTAGAGTGTAGTTGGTAGTTGTGTATTTATTTTGTTAGTTGTATAATGCCTATATAAAGGCATCTCATTTGTAAGTTCTAATTAAGCAAATGTTGCCACTGGGGCTCATGGCCCAGTGGTAACACATGTTCTCCCCCAAAGGGGAGAACATGTGTTCGAGTCCAAGCAGGGACTCTGCTGGGACTCTTGTCTCCAATCCCAAAAATTGGTATTTGAGAGTATATTTCTCCCCGATTATTTGAGTGGGAGTAGATATTTCTGGTTAGGGCTCGTCTCTTAGTAGACGTAGATGTCTGGGTGTGTGATAATTGTATTTATTGAATATCCCAGTAGATTTCAGATTGTATATCTGTAGAATTGTAATTCAAAAAAAAAAATTAAGCAAATGTTAATACACATTTCTTCAAAATTCTCACATGGTATCAGGAGCTTAGGTTCTTTCCAGAGGTGAAGAACATATCAAATGGAACTTGGTTTCATAATTCAGGTTTCGGGAAGGTTGCTAAAAATCAATTTCGAGTATACCATCAACTTGTTCATGTCGAGACGAACACGGTGGTATTTTCCGGTGATCAAACGGAGGTCCAGAAAGGCGTCACACGTCGGTAAGGAGTCGGTTCACGCGCCCACGCGCCAACTGGAGGTTGAAGACGACCACATCAGCGCCATGTCAGTGCATAGTCAGCGCCACGTCAGCGCACAGTCAGCGCTCAGTCAGCGCCACGTCATCAACACGTCAGCGCCATGTCGGACACGTCAGCATAATCTGATAAATTATAGAAAGACTCTTATAATTTCTGGAATTTATATTTTGGTCCCTTAACTTTTCTTAAGTTGCAATTTGACCCATATATTTTCCTGAAATTACATTTTGGTCCCTAAACTTTTGAGAAAATACTCTTTGACCCCTGTAACTTCTGAAACTCTATATTTTGGTCCATGTATCGAATTTTGACCAATAAAGTATCATTTCCACCATTTTCGACCATTCTGGACGCAACGATAGCCTCAGAATCATCAAAATCAATCTCGAAATTATACTATTTGACCAATGGAAAAGTCAGATGCTATGGAACCCATTCCTACTGTCCTAACAGGTCCAAACTACCGTCTTTGGGTTTAGGGAATGCGTAGTTTTCTCAAAGGTCGGAAACTATGGCGCTATGTTACTGGAGATGTCAATTCCCCCACTCAGCTCACTGATGAAACTGAAGGACAGCTCGCTAATCGTCTCGAGGATTGGGACAGTAAGAATCACCAAATTCTGACATGGTTCCAGAATACTTCTGTTCCAGCCATTCATAATCAAATTTGGCCGCTATGAAACTGCTAAAGAAGTTTGGGATCTGCTTGCATTAAAGTACACCTCTTCTGATCTCTATAGTCAATATCAATTATGGGAAAAGTTGCATAATTTGAAACAATAACCATCAATGAGTTGCACCATTGATGCAACTAATTATACAGCACACCGTGACCTACTGACTTTGAATCTTGTCGAGCTTCATTGTTACATCAATTTCCCATGCCTACATTAGAAGCTGTTGTCTCTCGGTTATTGTCTGATGAAACTCGTCTCTGCTTACTTAAGCTATCTCACGATGATGTTGTGTTTGCCGCCGCGGGTAAACATTTCTCAAAAGGTGGAGGCAAATTTTTTCGTACCTGTAACAAATCTGGTCATACTCTGATTGAATGTAGTCTTACTGAATGTCACAAATGTAAGAGGCCATATTGCCTCTCACTTTCCCACTACAATGGATTGTCACTACTGCAAGCTGTCTGGCCATTCCATTGAGCAGTGCCCCACTCGTCCCCCAAGACATGGTCAGCCCTCCAAGATAGCAATTCCAATTGCTGCTGCTGCCTCTGAGGTCACTGTCTCTCCTACATCTACTGGTAACTTGGAAACACTCCTTAGACAATCACTCTCCACCCATTCCAATACTTCTATTGCCTTATGTTGGGGTTTTGGGCGATGGCCGCAGCGGAAACGCGGTTCTGGCTAAATCGTATTTTAAAACCTTTTCAAAATACCAAATAAATTATCCAATATCTAATATGAATAATTTATTCATATTTCACCTAAACCTATTTATTCAATATCAAATATTAACATAAATAAGGTTGAAACCTCGCGAAACTTTTACGAAAACCGTTTTTCCGCAAAATGACGCAAAATACGTTTTTGACCGAACCGACCACCCGAAACTTATTGGGACTGCCCAGGTCGACCCCAATAGTGTCAGGGCAGTTCATGGACTGCCCGAAAAGTGACGGATTCATTGTTTGGGTAGCCGTCACCCGGTTGACTCAAAAGTCACATGGTAACGGCGTTTTTGGCCGTTTTCGCTAATTTCAACTCGGAAACACTTTCCGGAAATTGTTCCAACTCCCAAAATACATCCATTACATTAATATAACATCAAATACATCAACATATGCACTGAAAAATCCAGATCTGATCCAGAACATAAATTTAAAAATTTTTCATGCTTAAATCCAATTCTTTCAAGATTAATCTAATTAACCAAATACCAATTCAAAGTCACCACACATGAACAACCCAAGAAAAATTCTAGGTGCCATAAGAGTGGTCATAACACTCTAGAATAACAACTCATCAACAATTGATCAAATTGGAAACTAATTACACTAATTACTTCCAAATACACTTCACACATGCAATACAACTTCCAATCCATGCACCAAACCAAAAAGCCCCAAATTTTCCAGATTTGAAGAAAACCTAGAATATTTCTAAATCATCAAGAAACAAGAAATCAAATTTCTAAGCTTAAGGAATTGAAGAATTACCTTTAATCCTTATTTTCCTAAGCTTTTTCTTTGATTTTTCTTCAAATCTTCATGGATTTGTGAAACAAATTTTCAACCCATTTTTCCTCTTTGAGTTTCGGCCATGGATGCTTCTAAAGATAATGAAGAAACCAATTTTCTTCTTTCAATAATGTTGACTGAAAATGGAGGGGTATTTTTGTCCATTTGAGCTTTAATTAATTTGATTAAAAAATCATATTAACAATACATGCCACATGTTACCTTTAAATAATTGACATGTGTGATAACACTTATCATAAATGAAAAGTATTTAATAAATTAAATATAAAGTCAAAGTAGTCAAAATCCAAATTTAACACTTTAACCTTAAATTTAATGACAAGTGTAACTAATAATAATAAACATTTTTCATAAAAATTATGAATAATTTATCAATTAGTTATTATTATATATATGTATTTTATTTACATTAAATAACAAATACATATATTTAATGACAAGTGTAACTAATAATAATAAACATTTTTCATAAAAATTATGAATAATTTATCAATTAATTATTATTATATATATGTATTTTATTTACATTAAATAACAATACATATATTTAATGGCATGTGTCAAAATCTCATTTGATGAATAATTAAAGTGTATCTAATCGTATCATGTATCAAATACAAATACACAATATTTATTATCAGACAAAAGCCCATAATGCTAACCGATTAAACGATCTGAATTAACTCATTTAATATGGTGAAGTATTATGAATAATCTGTATTATTCATATCGAGTTGCCTAAGTGCTCAATGAGTACACTTCATATTGTGGGACTCTATAAGTTTAGGTATATCCGTCACGAAATCTCATTTCATGTCCATGATCCACCAAAACTCATGGATTATGACGACCACAGATAATCTCGCTAAACTATACAAGTCGAGGTCATAACATACATATAATCCCTCCGTCACAGGCTATCCATATTATACCTGGGATATAGATAAAAACGTCAAATCTGTTCGATATAATACAATCGACTTTCAATTTACGATCTCTAAATAACACTCGGAACTGATTTCCAAAGTTATACCACGGCCATAGATTTACTAGATCGTAAACACGTGAGGATGCATATGCCCTGTACATAGGACTGACAGATCATATCTCGATACACACTGGATATCATGAGCATCAGTCCACACCTAACGAATAGGCGGAGGTCTGATCATGAATAGATCGTTGACGTGACTGCCATCAAAGTGTGGAGGATAACTCATTTATCCCTCTGTGGTATCTCAAGTCGAAGGACCATTATGCTCGCTCAACTCGAGAAGGTTCCTATTGACGTTGGTGTACCATCTATTAGGAAACCTTCAGTGAGTCGTTCAGTGTCTTATCAAATAAACACCTACATGTCTATACGAGTCTCCTGAGACTCATGGTTCATTAGGAAAAACTATCGGACCAAGTCATGATATACGACATATACTAGTCTCAACGGATTTTACTAACTGATCCGTGTTAGTAAATCTTGACCAAGAACTTTATTTAAGGACATACACCTTATAGTGCGCTTCCCAATGTCAATTACAAACTACGTTGTAACTGCGCACTATATTGTAAATCCTAGGGTCTTTGTCTAATATACACGTATCACTAAACCAAATTTAGTTTCGATCTAATCATAATCAGATATCTAATCTTAATTAGATCAAATAAGTGTATAAAAGACAATGGTGCAACCAATAAATTAAGTAATATTATGGAAAATAGAATTGCTCGTATTCATGAATCAGACATAAATACGATCTGGATTGACACTCTGAACACCAACCCTAACACCTTATTTGTCAATCTAAATAATTCTCCTTGGTATTTTGACTCTGGTTGTTGCAATCATATAACTTCTCAATCCTTGTTATTTTCTTCCACCTCTCCCACCACAAATATTTCTCCAATTTTCACTGCAGATGGCTCACAAATGCTTGTATAACTAGTCTGGCCACATATCAATATCTACACTCACATTACCAAATACATTTCTTATTCCCAAACTTACATTCAACCTTATTTCTGTTGGTTAACTATGTGAACTTGGATTAGAATTGATATTCTCCACTAATGGTTGTCGTGTGCAAAATCCACAGACGGGACAGATTATTGGGACAGGCCGTAGAATTGGACATTGAACTCACCTCTCTGCATCTTCCTTCAAATCATTTTTCCCAACTATGTGTTGTATCTACTTCATCTTCTCTTCACTTGTGGCATATGCGTCTTGGTCATGCCTCGATAAATAAACTTTATCCTTTAGTTTCTAATGATTCACTAGGTTTTGTTAAAGATCAGTCTTTCCATTGTGTCTCTTGTCAACTTGGAAAACAACCAGCTTTATCCTTTCAACATAATAAATATAATTATGGTTCCCTATTTGATTTGGTCCACTCTGATGTATGGGGACCTTCACCTACAGCCACTATGGGAGGATCTAAATATTTTGTCTTGTTTATTGATGACTATTCTCGATCTACATGGATCTTTATTATGAAACAACGTTCTGAACTACCTTAAATTTATATTGACTTTGCAAACATAATCAAAACACAATTTTCCAAAACTATCAAAATTTTGAGGACCGACAATGCCAAAGAATATCTTGACTCGAAAATTCAATAATTTTTAAAAGACCAAGGAACCATTTCACAACAATCCTGCCATATACCTCTCAACAAAATAGAAGAGCCGAAAGAAAACATCGTCATAATTTAGATTTCACTCGATCTATGCTCATTTCATCCTCTTGTCCTGAACGCTTTTGGGGTGAAGCTGCCCTTACAGCTGTTTATGTTATTGATCGTATTCCTTCTTCAGTCACCAAACACAATTTGTCTCCTTATGAGTGCCTTTATGGTGTTTCTCCTCCTTATGATCTTCTCAAGGATTTTGGGAGTGTTTGTTTTTTTATTCTTCCTCCCACAGAGCATCACAAGTTAGAACCAAGTGTCAGACTTTGTAGTTTCTTAGGATATGGTATTCAACACAAAGGGTATCGTTGTTGGGATCCCGTGTCAAAGAAACTTCGCATCTCTCGTCATGTTATTTTCTGGGAACACATTATGTTCTCCTCTCTTCTAAGTTCACAATGTCATCTTCAGATCCTCCTCCACTTTTCACTAATCCATCTATCGAGTTGTTTCCACATGATGCAGGTACTCATGGTGAGCATACAGATGTCCAACCTCCATCACCGTCTGTTCCTGATGATGCCCCTCCTGCAGATACTGCACCAGAGACCATTGGTGACTCATATCTACCCTATCCTACCCGAGTAAGAAATCCTCCCATTACCTTCGAGATTATCATTTTTTCTCTGCTCTTGTTTCTTTGCATGAACCTCAGTCTTATAGGGAGGCTTCTTCTAATCCTCATTGGCAGCAAACTATGCAAGATGAATAACAGGCATTGACAAAGACTGGTACTTGGGACTTGGTTGATCTTCCTCCTGGAAAAAATCTAGTGGGATGCAAATGGGTTTACAAAATCAAAACACATTCAGATGGATCTATTAAGCATTATAAAGCACGTCTTGTTGCTAAAGGATTCGATCAAGAGTATAGGATTGATTATGAGGAGACTTTTACTCTTGTTGCTCGCCTTACCTCAGTTCGCAATCTGCTTGCTATTGCTGATGCTCGAAAATGGAGTCTATTTTAGATGGATGTCAAGAATGATTTTCTCAATGGTGATCTCACTGAAGAAGTTTATATGAAGCCTCCTTCGGGTCTTAATCATCCACTAAATACAGTATGTCGCCTGCGACGTTCCTTATATGGTTTGAAGCAAGCTCCTCGTGCATGGTTTTCCAAATTCATGATCAGTACCGCTGTCAGTCAGATTGGGTTAACCTCCAGTCCACATGATTCGGCCTTATTTCTTCGAAAATCTGAAAAGGGTATTGTGATATTACTTCTTTATGTTGATGATATTATTATTACTGGAGATGATATTTCAAGCATGGCAGATCTCAAGCAGGCTCTTAGTCAACAA
The DNA here is from genome assembly GCA_019454045.1 of Zanthoxylum bungeanum. Classification (NCBI taxonomy): domain Eukaryota; kingdom Viridiplantae; phylum Streptophyta; class Magnoliopsida; order Sapindales; family Rutaceae; genus Zanthoxylum; species Zanthoxylum bungeanum. The sequence goes on from SKCR01052697.1 coordinate 106,455, forward strand.
TTTGAAATGAAAGATCTTGGTCATTTGAGTTATTTTTTAGGCCTTGAGGTTATTTGTTCTGATGATGGTTATCATCTCTCGCAAGCCAAGTATGCCTCTGATCTTCCTTCTCGAGCTGGCCTTACAGATAGCAAGACGGTTCCAACTCCAATTGAGTATAATATTTGTCTTACACCTATAGATGAAGATAACACTCCTCTTGATGATCATACTCTCTACAGAAAATTGGTTGGAAGCCTCATTTATCTTACAGTCACTCGACCAGACATTTCTTATGCAGTTCACATTGTCAGCCAGTTCATGACCGTTCCCCGTTCTACTCATTATGTTGTAGTGCTTCGCATTCTTCGTTATGTTAAAGGAACTCTCTTTACTGGTCCCCATTTTTCTGCTACTTCATCATTGGTTCTTCGAGCCTATTCTGATTCTGACTGGGCAGGAGACCCTACTGATCGTCGATCAACTACAGGTTACTGCATTTTTCTTGGTGACTCACTTATTTCTTGGGGCAGCAAGAAACAGACATTGATTGCCCGCTCAAGTACTGAGGCTGAATATAGAGCTGTTGCTGCTACTACAGCTGAACTTCTATGGTTACGTTGGCTTCTAGAAGATATGAGAGTCCCCCAACCATCATCTCTCACTCTCTACTGCGACAACAAAAGTGCTATTGAAATAACACATAATGATGTTTTTCATGAGCGCACCAAACACATTGAGATCGATTATCATTTCATTCGCCAACACGTTGCTTGTGGCACTATTTCCTTGAAGTATCTCAAATCCACTGATCAGCTAGCTGATGTCTTCACCAAATCCTTTCTTTCGGGACGTTACACTACACTTGTTTCCAAACTCAATTTGGTTTCGTCTAAACCACCTTGAGTTTGAGGGGGGTTGTTAATTGTGTGTTGTGTTGTTAGTAGTTGTGTGTTGTGTTAGTAGTTGTATAGTTGATAGTTGTGTAGAGTGTAGTTGGTAGTTGTGTATTTATTGTGTTAGTTGTATAATGCCTAAATAAAGGCCTCTCATTTGTAAGTTCTAATTAAGCAAATGTTAATACACATTTCTTCACAAATTCTCACACCTTGATCTGAAATATCATGGAGCTTATATGCTCCTAAGATACACTGAATTTCCCATGTTCTTTTCTGGCCATGGAATGCTGTCAACTGATTCTTATCGATAGAACCTCTCGATTTCCTGGAACTAATCTTACTATTCAACTACAACTGGATGGTGTCGTGACATGATACCCTTGACTGACTCCTATACACTCAAGTTTTGGTGTGTAGGATTACAATCAACATGATAGAGTTGTCCGATATGGCTTAAATTTTATAATTGAAGACTGAGGCTGGCTATGGTTCGTAGAGCATGAACTGAGAACATGACATGTAAATTGGGGCATAAGTTACAACATGAACTAAGGGCTATATAAATCGTGGGCAGAGAAATGTAGACATGAATTGGATCATAATACGAGAGGTAATTAAGATCTTAAAATCATACAATGGTGTCGAATACTGTACGTAAAATTCATGCGGTCTGTGTGGATCGTGAGTCTATTATGAGCTGTTCTCATGCAATCATCCGGATTCGTCTCGTCATGCTGACTGAGTTCACGACTAAAACTAATCGTAAGGTTTCGTTCTTGCTTACTTGAGCTGGCCCATAGGGATTTTTTCATTTGCGCCCTTACTCTGTGTCTGACAAAGCTCCCGTGATGTTTGAACGTACACTCAGATAAAACATCTAAAGACATATTATAAACATAACAATATGATTTTTCTAATTTATATGTACATTTTAACTTTTTAGGTCTAAAATGTGTTTTTGAATGTGTCATTTACGTGTACACCTTAAAGAGGGCTATGCATTTGAGTTCTGGTTTTTGAATTTAATTTTTTCTCCTTTTCTCTTTGAGCTAATATGAAGTTTTTCCTCACGATTTGGATTTGGTTAACTTGAATGAATTGTAAAATGGAATTTCTAAACAACAGATCCCCTATAGCTTGCAAGTTGAAACCCATAAGAGTTTTATTGCACAGCAAAAATTTACATCATTAATAGTGTTACCGCCATCAAGCAACTTACATTACAGGCCAAGAACAATATTAATGTGAAAGAAAAATGAAGTACCGCCAAGCAAATCAGTTAACAGTACAAGATTTCCTAATTAAGCAAGCAAACAGATATTCTCCTTAAACACAAATTAAAAACCACAGCTAATTAACTAGGGCCAGCAACAACAAATAAAATGCAGTAATTAATGAATAGCTAGACGCTTCTGGCTATGGCTAGCTAGACGCTTCTGGCGAGCATCTCTTGAAACCTCTTGAAAGATTCCAGCTTCTGCAAACGCATCTGTTTATGAAATCTCTTAATGAACAAATCAGCAACATGATCAATCTCTTCCTCCAAGCTGAAATCTTGTCCTTCCTCCTTGGAATTCCTCACCAAGTCGATGATGGATCCACCCTCATCCTCAAAATCCTCTTCAGCAAACAAACTATGTCTTAGATCTATATACTCATTATCATCATCATCATCATCGTTTGCATGTTCCAGCAGCAACTGAGTGGAATATTGAGGCTCAGTGGCCATGGCTGCAGATGCATTAGCGTAGGGAACAATGGCTTTGCTTTGCTTGTCAGCTGTGTGACAGAGGAGACCATGAATTTTATCAGAGATTGAACCTACCAAAACCTTCTTGCTTTTCATTAATGAAAACATAATCAGACGAGCTTTGGCCGTGCTGGTTTTATTCTTTATGGCCGTGCACTTCGCTTTACCTATTGAACTCAACAGACACATTATTTTTTTAAAGAAAGCTGAAGCCTTATTCTTCATATTGTTAAGTGATGGAGGAAATGGTTTTGCATGAATTTATAAGGCAGTGTTTGGTGAGTTTATATAGAGAGTAGAATCCATATGAAAATTATTTGCTTTAATTTGTTCTTTTTAGTAGTGGGGTGAAAGTGGAAGCTTCTCATTACTTTATACGTAACACGTGCTACAAAACTATTGGCTTGAGGGAACATATTTAAAATTAAAAAAAAAAAAGTTATGGTTGTTTTTTATTCACCAAGCAAGCAGATTGGTATATAAGATCCATTTCCAGGTGATTTTATAGCCTAAAATAACTTGAAAAACAACAACTTTAAAGTAGTTTAGGCGGTGAAGAAAATAAAAGCTGAAAAGAAAAAAAGGTGATGGATAAAGAAAGTTAAGATTCTACCTTCATCAACTACATCTACATGGTTTCTTTCAAAAGCTTCATTTGTAGATTTATTTTATCCATTGTGGTTCCTTTTAATTTCTTTACGAGTTTCAATTTTAGGATTATTTACATTTTATTATTAAATTTATGATAAAATAATAATCAGAGATATTATTAATTTTGAAAAATAATATTTTACTATTATATATTTATGGTAAAATAAGATTTTATTATCAAAATTATTCAAAATCTAATATTTTATTTTTTTCATTAGTTCATCGTTAGTTGATTTAGTTAACTTTACAGTTAAAATGAAACATTCAATTAAGGGTCTATTAATATTTTTACCAAAAAAATATTAAATTATTATTCTCTATAAATTTATTAATAAAATGTAATGTTTCAAAATCCGAAATATCTATGATTATTATTTTCCATAAATTTAATAGTAAAATATAAATACTCGTAAATTTTATACACACTTAAATTAATATGTGTTTAAATTTATTCATTGTATTTAGGGATGACAAAATGCAGATCTGGATTCGCATCCGCATTACATTTTATGGATCCAGATGTGAGTATTTTCCATGCGGATCTTCAAATGTCCGAATCTACAAAAAAATTCCAGATTTTTCTTTTGTATTTTCAAATTATTTAATTTATATACTTAAAATAAAATAATATCTCTAATTAAATAATAGCAATTTAACATATATAAAATAAAATTTAAAATTTAAAATTTAAAATTCATCCAAAATAATTTAAATCTAAGTATAAAATTATAATAAAATCATAAATAAAAATAATTTTTATTATTTTATATTCGAATTCTGGATTCACTTGGATCTGGATCCATACGAATCTTCAAAAATACATATCTAGATCTGTATTTTTTTTTAAAAATGGATCCGAATATTTCCGAATCTAGATCTTCCATATCCAAATATATTTGTTACTCTTCATTGTGTTTAATTATTTACATTAAATATTTGAGTATATAGATTACATTTGGTGGGATTAGCAACCAAATTCTATTTATAGTTTTAAAAATCTAATTGAACATCTTGTATAATTTGTCTACTTTAACAAAATTATTTACATTTATGGGGAGATATAGCACATGCATTGCTTGGTGTATTAAAATGGAACCTTAGAAAGAGGCTGAAGATTTCGAAGCCCTTCATACAAGAAACTATACAAAGAATGATAATAATAATACAATGTACACAACAATTTATCTTTTGTTTCTTTTCATAAAATTCGAAAGTTTCTATGTGAGTCAATAATATAGTAATTTTAATACAAATTTTTCTTTTTTCCAAGACATTTCCTCTTTTGTTTTTTTAATTATTAATTATATATCTTCTGTCAATCACAAAAGTAAAGGACGACTGTTAAATAATCAACTCAAATATTATGCAAGGTGATATATTTTTAAGTAAATTAATTAATTAACCTTGTTTAAAAGTTGATGCCATCCAATCTACAGTTAAAATGAAAATATATTTTTGTCAAAAAGTGAATGCGGTGAACCGTTTGCATTATTCAGCTACAAAATTTAAGTTTTTAAGTAATAATATAGCATGTGCCACGACTTTTTATAAAGATTCGACTTCTTCACTTTATGAATAAGGAAGTGGATGCCAATAAACTCAACTGAGTTACAAGAGGATATAAGATTATCATCCATAGGTAACTAGGTATAAAGCAATCTCCAAGCAGTAGTGATCCAGCGATGAGGAAGGATATGGTGTTAGTAATATGTACTAGATCCATGTGACTAGGACTGTAATATCATTATATAAATATGACATTTGAATTAATAAAATGACATTTTATTTATTATACTAACCTTTATATATCTTACCTATAGATAACTTGTATATAATAGAGTCATTGGAGTGATTTACATAGAAACCAATGGAGCTTTGGTCTATAAGATTCTATTATTAATATAATGTCGACTTTAGTCATGAGATTATCAATAACAAGGACATTGATAATTCTGATAAACTAGCATGATATTATTATCGTTCATTTGTGGGATGACTGATTGTTGATAGCATTCCTAAATCAATTGTTTAGGCTTGTAATATTACTATTGTAATAAACACTAGTTATTAATTAAATGAAAATTATTTATTATATGAGCATTTGTCCATATATCTCTATTATATATCCTATATAATATAGTCTTTACAATGATCGATTTACATAAGAACCAAATGAAGCTTTGGTGTATGGGATCCTATATATCATTCCTAAACATTCCTAGTAAAAGGATTGTCAATATGATGGCTTTGATAATCTAGATAAACTAACATGATGCTAGTACCGTTCAGTAGTGGATAGTTGGGCTCATAATCTACTAACATGGCTTGGATGCTTGTTATAACACATGAGTGATTGTGGCACTTAACAAGTACACTAAATTGACCTCTTGACCTTCAAGAGATTACATATGAAAATGTTTTATCCTGTGTCTATAGAAGTCTTTTCACTTGATAACGATATATGAGCCCGTCATTAGACTTGAGGCATTCACTAGTCTTGTATGTGAGTCCCGTAACTTTGACACCGACTTGAGTCATCCCTTAAAGATTACCAATAAAGGAGTCATTAAGTTACGTAATGAACATATGAAGATTGTGGAAGACATAATATAGATATTTCAAACTCATGATAAACTTATGTTTAGCGAGTATAGTATTATAATGTGCAATTGACATATGTAATGATACGAACCATAGTCATGGTTTACATAGGAACCAAATTTATGAGATCCTATCATTCTTAAACGTTCATAGTAACATAATTATCAATAATGAGTGCATTGATAATCCAGATAGACTAGTATATGTTGGGACATATGCCATAGAGCATCATGTAATATGTAAATAAAATTTATTTAAATAAATGAATGATACAATTTTCATTTATCAAATGGTTTTTTTTTTAATTCGTATATTATAAATTATCATGTTCTTGGTTACTAATGTACATTCAGATTTAATGTGTAGAACATAAGTGGATTTAAATATGAATTTAGTAATCCAAAATAATTCATAAATAGCAAACAAAGATGGACATTTTTTTGTGGTCTATGTACAACTGTAGTCCATTCCATAATGATATGATGACCTTGATCCGAGATCGTTTATGTAATGACATGAGAATATAGGTACATTATATGATGCGATCATATAGGATTGGACCAAGACATAAATAAATTTCTTTTAATATCTGTTAAATAAAAAAATTAATATCAGTATAATAGATGATCATGTATAGATTGATCTGAATCTTGAGTATACTATGAACTCCTACATGTCAGGCTATGTCCTTTGATTTACAAAGGTGAAGTCGGTGTAGCAATCCCGATCAATAACTACGTAATTAGGGGACTTGATTTTGTATGTAGCTAATGAGGTTTTACATGGATCCACTTCTTTATGCAATAAGTAGATGAGTATCTTCCTTAGGGGTTGTATCAATACTTGAACGATTAGACCGCTCGAACCTTTCTATTATGAATAAAAAGTTAAAATTAATAATAGTTATGAATTAATTATTTATTAGAGAATTAATGGTACTTAAGGCACAAGAAATAATTAGAGGGGTATAACGGATATTATGACCCAACTTTAATTATTAGATACTCGTTGAAGGTCAATCTATATGTAGTGATTATATGGTGGATGCTGACATGACTTGGTATAAAATATATCTATAGTAACGAGAATTCAGCTTCAGGTTTTTAGTGGAATAACCTAAAATTAACAATTCATGATATTCGATTAAAGAGTTTTAATTAATTTATTGAATTATTAGAGTTCAGAGCTGCGGATCCATTTGGTCCCCGTGCTCGCTTGATACACTATAGGGAGCCATAAAATAATTGGAAAGTTCAATTATGATCTCACATGCATAATAATATGTTATGATAAATTATTAATGAGATTAATAATTTATTTAAATCGCAATCGAGAACTATATTTTAATAGTTTAATATAAAGTTTCAATGAACTTGGTTATGAGATAATAGCATATTTAATTTAAAGAGTTTAAATTAATTTATTTAATCATTGATTAAATAATTTTGTAATTTTATTCCAAAACAAATACCTAATATTTGATATTAAGTATTTAAATAATTAAATGAAAAAAGGGTTATTCATGCCCAAATAGGTATTTTAATTAAGATTCGGGGTTTTTTTGTGTAGTTTGATTATAAATAAACAACTTCAACCCTAAGTATAAAAAAAGAAGATTTCACTTTTTATTGAATATAGAAGCTAAAAAATAAAATAAACCATAGCCTCCGTGTGATTTCTTCTTCTGCATAGAAAAAGGAAACAAAGTGCAGTGATTTAATTCTCTGAAAAGTTTAAAAAATAATTTTTTGAGATTCAAGAGCCCCACATTCTAGGCTTCTTGGTGACGAGACATAGTACAAAATATCAAGTGAAGAACTCACATCCTCCTCATTCTCTAGCTCATGGCAGTGGGTAGTTTTTCAGAAAACTGCTACAATTCACATCAAAAGCAGATTGAAAAGTATTCTAACTCTTCTTTCAATTATTTAATTATGCGATAATTATATGAATGATTTTTTTTTTTTTTTTTTTTTTGGTATTTGATGCATGAAAATCAAATAATGTTATGTTATATTGTGTGGCACAAATAATTGTTTTATGCGATAAAATAATTCTTGTGATGAATGGTTTATATTTAATGTATTGATTATAAATTTTTCCGAATTTTAGTTTTAGAGTGTTTTGGGAATGTAAAGTTGTAAGCCCATTTTAGACATTAATCAAAATATTGTATTTAATTTTTATTTCGTAACTTATGGAGCGCGTTATTAAGGAGAACACCAAAGTAGTAATTGAGCAATATTTGGTAGATGTGGATCGTGGTTGTAGGAAGTTATGGTAAACACGGGCGTGGTGAGTTCGATAACGTGTAGAGATAATGAGTATCTTCCGACTCATAAAAACCTTTCGAAGTGCGATGGAATCACATAATTGTAGGTTGTCCAAATACCTGTTATTACCGCAAAGTGACAAGACTGTACATGGGTGTGCAGTTCAGCTAACTAGAAAGAAGAGGAAGAAGAAAATATTTCAAGTTTGATCTCAGGTCCTAAGCACATCATTTGTTGCGTGAGGAGCTTTCCCTTTATGTGCTTGCAGAAAACTCATATAATTCACATCGAGAACAAATTGAAAAGTATTCAAACTCTTCTTTCAATTTTTTAATTATACGATAATTTTGTGAATATTTATTTTTATGTATTTGATGCTTGAAAATAAAATAATGATATGTCATTTTTTTTTGTGGTCATAAATAAATATTTTTCTACCTAAAGCTTCCCTTACAAAATCATTTAAGCATATTTTGCTACCCAAATTTTCTTGGGTACATAGAGGTTAATTTTGGTTTCTTGAGGAACCAATGCATTCACATTCATATTTTTGTTCATGTAATCAAATATTTTATGTCATTTCTTATTGACATGTGACATTTTCATCAATAGTGACATACGTATGTCAATCATATGCCTTTACAAAATAATATTTCATTTTTTTTTTGATGTAAGGCATATATCATAATCATTCTCTTTTAAAAGCACATCTTTGGGATCCAATCAATATATTAAAAATTTTCTCTCCTAAAGTAAATTTTGCAACAATGTTATGCAAATCCACAATCTTTTTATTCAAAATAATATTTTCACTCGTTATAGATTTGCAATCACATGTACAGGAGCTAGATGACATGCTAGATATGATCTTTTAAGCATGCGATTTCTTTTTCATGCATTTTATTTTTCTCAACAATTGATGTATGATCATGTAATAGCGATAAATGTTCATTTTTAATCAATTTATGCTTCTTTCTAAGCAAGTTATATAATCCATGTAAGTCATTAAATGTATCAAGCAATTCATTATATTCAAGGAAATCATGTACTTTTTCCTCATTGCTTTCCTCTAATAGATCATTAATAGCCATGAAAGCGAGATTTCTTATTCCCTCATCAATTTCCTTATCCGCATGAGCTAGAGTCGATATCGCTACAAGTTGCCTTCATTACTTTCTTCTTGAACTTTGCTTTGAATCTTCTTATTGGGCAATCGACAACCACGTGACCCGACTTTTCACACTCATAGAATATGACTTTATCTTTCTTGTGCTTTCGTGGCCACGACTCTTCCCTCTTCTCATACATCCGAGATTTCCCTTTATACTTTTTTGATTTGAGGAACTTATTGAACTTCTTGGTTAAATGTGTCAACTCATCATCATTATCATCTTCTGTTGAGGCAGTTGTTGAACCCATAGGGTCGGATCGGTGCCCCGCGCAGCGAAAGTGGGTCTAACCCAAGGATATCATGGATAGGTATATTTTAAAATATTTTAATGAAAAGTAAATTCTGATACGAGTTCGTAGGAAAAACAGAGACCAAATCGAAGTCCTGAAACTCTGGAACGGAGAAAATGAAGTTTTAGTATTCATCAGCCCTCGGAGTCGCGACGCGGAGCCTTGGGAGTCGAGACGCTCCAAAATGCAAGA
>SKCR01052698.1:0-75695 GCA_019454045.1 Zanthoxylum bungeanum
GAAAGCTTCGTAATCAATGTCGATGGACAAGAAGTGGTCTTGACTTTGGCCAACAAACCACAACTTGGACAAGACACTGACATGTAAAAAGCTCTCGTGATTCAAACACATCTTCGACGGACAAAGGCCTTGACTTTGGCCAACAAACCAATGCCGTCTTAGATCTTGAGTGAGAATTACTCAATGGAAGGAAAAAACGCTAATATTATTCGAGGGTTTTTCGAGTGCAAATTGGCAACCAATTTATTATCTTTGTTAAGGTCTCATCATCATACACCCTTAAACATGCATTCTAAACACATAATAAAGCGCATATGAAAAATAATAATGATATGCGGATGGATACTTTACACATTGATCCTAGATCAAATCTCCATTTCTCTCTCCCGCTAGCACATATATTTCTTCTACCCGTTACACTACACTTCTAAAGAAACCTCATTTACATTGAGGGGAATAGGTGAGAAGAGAATACAAAAATAAGTGGGTGATAAGGCTGGACACGCAGGTCCAATTAATAAATCAAATTTATTACAACAATTTCTTAAAATTGCCCCACCAATCTAATATCCATCCGATATACATTATTCATGCATCGCAACCATGTATTCACACAAGCATGTTATCAATCAATCTAATCCAATTAATTAATCTGATAATTAGTGATCATCCAATGTTCAAACAACGATTTGATTTTTTTCGAGTCAAACTCGTTTTGCGAATAAGTACTCAAAGTACGAATTCTTGAATTAAATTAAACTACAACATTAAATCAATTTAATATGTATTTATACTAATTCACTATTTAATTCCAAATTAAATACTACACTTTATTATAAACCTTTTACGACTTAAAATTCCAAATTTAATCGCCAACGGGTCTCAAAGCCCAATTAACGTCCAACATTAATTTAATTAAAGTCCAATGGGCTTTTAATTAATTTTCGAGGCGTGGACATTTGGTCAACTCGGGTCAAACCGAATAACGAAAATCCAATCCGGGAGTTACCCCATAAGCCCAGAAATCAATTTAGCCCCAATTAAACTTTAAAGGTCCATTAAGTCGCATCTGGGCTTTATGGAGGCGGTTTTGGGCCCAATTGGATCCAATCCATTTGGCCTAAACCTAACTTGGTACAACCAAGCCCAATTAGCCCAATTACAACATAACAAGCCCAAATCCAATTTAAGGCCCAAATAATTAAATCATAAAAGTCCAATTTCATAATCTAATTAATCCTAAAGTGTATAGCATTATTAATTACCCCAATCAATATTTCCAAAACACCAAATTTGTACAATTAATCATGCTCATTATTATTAAATCATGTCCAACACAATTTAACAAAAATCAAACCCATTACATGATTTACTACTCTCGGCAATATGGACTAATTTTATGTCAATTTCGAATTCAATCCAATTAAATCCAAATTAACATTAAATCAACATCCTCAATCGTTTCAAGTCATCCAATGATCAACAAAACAAAATTACCAAGACTTAGGGCATACTCCTATTCGGCCAACACATCAAAATTGGGGAAAATTGTTCCAAATTTTTTTTAATCAAATTGATCAAAACGATCATCAATTAAAACACATTCAAGCATACTTAATCATCCAATTTCATAATTGCATGCTCAAATCCATTTTACCCAATTTCATGCTTTGTAACATACTCGGCAATTTGGGGATTTTACGTCCGATTCGAATTCAATCCAATTAATTCCACAATCGAAGCTAAATCATATTCCCGAATGATTTCCAATACATCCAATGAATCAAAAATCAAAAATTAAAAATCCCAAGACATTTAGGGCATCACATTTTCGGCCAAGGTAAGAAATTTGGGGGAAAATGTTCCAAAAATAATTTCAAAAAATTGATCCAATCAATCCTTAATTCAAACACATTTAAGCATACAAATCAATCCAATTTCATTAATCATGCTCAAAATCAAGTTTACCCAAATTTTAAACCCTAACATTTTTCATGCTTTAACTAGCTCTGATACCAATGTTAGTGATTCTAGGTCTCCAAGATCGAATTAAACAAGCATGAACATGTGTGAATACAACGACGGAAGTTACATAATACTTACATCGAGCGGTTGTGCGACGCGGAGGTAACAAAAATTCAGATTTGCTCACTGGTTTCTACTCGGCAGTGGCTGCTGTTCTGCTCACTGGTTTGTGCTGCAGTGGGCTGCATTTTGCTTCTGATTTTCGGCCATTGGAGAACCTTGATCAAGCTCCAAGCTTCGTCAAATGTTTCCCGGCTCATGGGTGGACTTCCCTATCACTTTCGCATTGATCCCGGAGTGTGCTAGCACTCTTATTCTTGCCATAAAAACGCACTGCTTCCCTCCATTTTCGGTCACTGCCCAGGAAAACCAGAAATGGCGTGAGAGAGAGGAAGAAGAAGAAGAGAGAGAGGAGGGAAAAATGTGTTATGCGTTTATGGTGAATGCCAAAAGTGTATCTAATACACTTGAAATGAAATTCAAATTCATTTCAAACACATTTGGCTTTAATTGCCAACCACACACATCACTCATCACATCAATCAAGTCACATCAATCAATCAAGTCACATCACTCAAAGTGACAAGTGATTTGACGCTTAAAGCGACTAGCGATTTGACGTGCCGCACTCGAATTCGAAATGCGAATGCGCTCGCAAATAATCTCGGGCTCGGGTTCGCTAATTCCAAATTAACGAATTTTCCGTTGCGTGGTAATTAAATGATTACGCCTAGCGAAATCACTATTCACATCGCTAACGATTTAATTCCAAATTAATTCATTCGCCCGAATTAAAATCTAATTTTAATTCCGCATCGAAATCCAATTTCGTTTAATATATCGAATATATTTTATATCGATTAATTCCAAATTAATCGTTCTCTCTCTTTAATTGATATTTTATCCTAGATAAAATATCTCCGCAATTAATCCCAGATTAATTTTCTCTCTCATCTAATTAATCCCAGATTAATTAAAAGTGCGAGTCATATGTCATCGGTAAATCTTTGGGAAGCGACCCATGAGATCCTCAGATATGTTGGCAGTAAATTCGGTCGTTGGACTATCCGAACATGTAAGTACCTCGTACTACGTTTATACCGAATTACAAGACAAGGTTGGCTTCTAGCAAAGTGCCATGCCTCTCCAATTCTCCGGAAATATCCTTAGAGGAATAAAGGATCTATATCAGGCGTAGTATACGTAGTATTGCGTATTTCTTTCCAGTATCGGATGATCACATGCGAGGCCTGGGGCTGGTACAGTGTCTGCCCCGTACGAAGCATATATCGGATTACGAGCAACTAGTCTATTTAAAATCGGATAATCATGACCAAGTCATATTATCCCGACGTTTGCAACCTTATATAGAGAGCCAGTTCTGTATCCCTGCGCGATCATCAACTCCATATGACTGGAGTGACACTTTCGTCTTGACATCACACCCAACACACTATGATTCTCGATATATCTAGAATTGGCGTACACAGAAACCGGTTAAAGCCCTGGATGACCTCAACCAAATTTTATTGATTGTCGTATGCATTAGTGGTCCAAGTCTCAGGTTAAGACCAAATACACCTACCCTGATTGCAGACTCCCATAGACACATAGTCATACTACTAATGAGATTCTGCGGGGTCTATCCAGAGCGAAGCAGTTTCCCATACCATCGGTAAAACACAACCTCCTATTACACTTGCATGAGTATCTTATACCCAAATATATGAGAACTATGCCGTCGCGCCCTCACAACGCGCACAAGTGTAATACTAGTCTTTTACGTATTTATCGATGTCCAATCTCGATAATACTCTGACTAGGGATATTTAATGATTTATCCTACGTGAACTGATACTGTCTCATATCATTCTCCGTCCAGGAACAAATCACAAGGACCTCTTATCATTTATATATCTAGGTGATCTAATCACAAATGATAAGAGTGCAATTTCCTTTGTCACATAGTTAATTTGTACAACAACATCGTGATCTGTACAAATAGTGACGCTATGGGTCATAATTGTCCAACAATTACTTCGATATTCTGGAAGGCCAGGGCTTGGCCAAAGGCTTCTGGAGTGTGAAAAAGGGCAAAGGCAAAATCATTATAATCTTCTGGGAAGATAAAAGACATATCCCAAAATGTCTGCCTAAATTGTGGCAAACAGGATCGTGGAAGCGTGACTGCCGTTTGGACAAAGCAGACATGAAGGAATTGAAGACGAGCAAGGCTCTGACTTCAAATATGTTTGTCAAAGATTATGTTCAATACTAGTATTAAAATTAGATTTTAAATACTTAGAATGGTACATAAATATATACTGATGTTCAGAATCTGCTATGAGCAGGATTCGGAAACTGTTATAATGTAACTAGGTTGATTAGAAACATTATCTCTATATCAGTGTTTAATCTGTTGCGGATTGACCTTTATATTCTAGAACACTAAAGTGTTTTATTATATAAAGATGATATTGAGATAAACACATTAGATGTGAATAACATCATTTATATTTTGAATATAAATAAATCTCAAACGTATATAATGACAAACAAATAGCTCAAACTGATTTGATCAGGTGAAACTAATTGTGGCATTGTTGTCTTGGACACAATTAAACAAGACTCGTATATCCACACTTTCGAAGAGTGGGTACTAGGACTGATTTGATTCCAATCAAATAAAGTCTACGAATCTAGTTTATTGGGCAAAGTGCCTAAAACACTATTACTTGGTAAAAGTGTAAATGCCACCAATCTGTTTGCCCTAGTTCATAGTGAAGCAAGTGGGCCCATGTCTAGCTATGCTAGATGTGGATATGAATATTTCGTGACCTATACGGATGTGGCATCGCGTTATGGTTATGTGTTTCTTTGAAACACAAATCGGAAACTTTTACAGTTTCGACACGAAGTAGATAAATAGATAGGCTAAAGTATTAAATCGTTACGGTAAGACCGTAATGGAAAATACTTAAGCAATAAGTTTCTAGTTTACTTGAAAGAGTAAAGTATTCTTTCAATGAGGACTCCTTACGGAACATGTCAGTTTGATGGTGTGTCTGAACAGAGTAAAAGAATTTTGTTGGACATGATAATGTTAATCATGAGTCGCTCTGAGCTACCATTTCCTTCTACGGATAAGCATTAACAGTGCAAAACTTATTTAGAATAAGGTTCCATTAAAATCTGTTTGAAAAATTTCGTGCCAATTGTAGGTTATCCTAGGGATACCAAAGTATTGTACTTATACAACTCACATGAGAACAATGTAATTGTCGCTCACCGTGTGGTTTTCCTAAGAGGAATACCGATATGCAGTGGTAAGTGGGAGGATAGTAAAACTCGATGAAAATCGGAGTAATACTATTCAAGGCACCGATTCCTAATGGAACACAAATAGTTCATCAAGGATGGAACTACACCATTAATCTTTGAATACATAAGAACCGCGTATGTCGGAGAGAGTCAGAAAACAACCTAGGGTATGGGTTTCTGATCTCACCTCATAAAGATGTCTATCTTATTGAGGAATACTAACTGACTGCGTATGAGGAAGTGATACAAGGTATCGACTCCTTATTATGACAAAGTGTCATGAGTCCGAAATGGATTCCATGTATACCAACTACGTTTGGACACTAGTTGATGTACCACAAGGCATTGCGCATATTGGTACTTATAAGTCTTCAAGGAAGACGTACATGGATGGCAACATACCAACGTACTAAGCTAGGCTTGTAGCGGAAAGGTATCGTTATCAACATTGTGTTGATTACGATTCAACCTTTAACTGTTGCCACGGTAAATCCATTTGGATAATGCTTGCTAAAGCTGCATATTTCATTTATGAAACATGTCAGCTTAACGGGAAAATCGCTTTCCTGAAAAAGAAACCTTTCGGAGGATGTTTATAACATCCTGTCAATTTTGTCGTACCATAACTAGCAAACAAGGTTTGCGGGTTATTCGATCCATGTTTGGATTGAAGCAAGCATAGGTTCTTGGAATTATCATTTTGATGTAATCTTAATAGTTTATGATTTAATTCAAAACGAAATGATTCTTGTGTATATAGGAAGTTAGTGGGAGCGTGCTGACAGTGAATGTCCTGAATAATCATGATAATATGTCATTTCTTGGAAATGACATTCCATAAAATATGAATCGTGATGAAAGCTGGCTTTCCTGAAAACGACTAAAAGTCGCAAACGATACTATACACTTTGTATAACGGAAAAGTGAGATATTGTTACCGAATAAACGACAAATGCGGGTTATTGCTGCAGCTGAGGCGACAATAGAAGCCATTTGGGTCGATAATAAATCTAATTAGATTAGATATAGTTCTGTTAGCAGCTGAGCTAGGCGTCAGCACATGCTAAAGAATTAATGGTCTCATCAACGATCCAGATATATACTTCGATAATCATCTGATTTGTTCGGATCATACATCGTGGCGATGTAATGATCAAATAAATCGCATCAGATGATAATCATGAAAATCCGCTGACGAAAGCATTTCTCAGCAGTTTGAGCCAACCGTACATAGTTCGGGTGTCAAGCACTCGAGTGACTGGCTATAGGCCAAGTGGGAGATTGTTGGACAATTATGACCCATAGCGTCACTATTTGTACAGATCACGGTGTGTGTTGTACAAATTAACTATTGTGACAAAGGAAATTGCACTCTTATCATGTAGGGGTTTTTAGGGGCTAAATCCGGTAACGCAGCGGAAGCGGTGGAAAATCGTATCTTCCAATTTCAAAAATTTTTCTCGGATTAATTAAATAAACATATTTATTTAATATTCCAATAATCAAATTATGAAAAAAATTCAATAAATCATATTTAGTGAATTTACCAAATTACCCTTACTTGGTATTTTTGTCCATTTTAGTCCGAAATTGATCAAATCAATTTTGAATGATTCTAAATAATTTCTAAGATGAACTTACCATGTTCAAAACATCAAAACACCAAAGCAACCAAAATCCCCAAATTTCAAGTTCTTGGCCGAGAGCCTCCAAAGGGGTGCCATTTGTGCACTTTGTCATTTCATGCTTCAAAACACATCAAGATGTAATCCAATCAACATGAAAATTTATATGCATCATATAAACATCCAAATACACAACATATATGAAAACCCCAAATTTGGAATTGGTCATGAACCCTATTTTTCAATTTCCTCAAATTGGACAAATTAGACCAAATAGTTTAAATCAATTACTTTAATCATCATTCTTCCATCCAATCCAAGTCTCAACACAATGAAACAACTCAAGATCAAATCTAGGTCATTTAAGAGTGGGTCAATAACTCTAGATTAGCAACATGGTTTCCAAAACCTTAAAAGAAAGCTTATTACTACAATAGTCATACACTTCCTTCATCACACATGCTTTACACCTTCATCAAAACTTCCATCAACAAAAACCACAAGGAAAAAAGAAAGAATAACCTAATAATATCATATATTAAATCCTAGAACCTAAGGAACAATTTCCTTACTAATAGCAAGTTCAAGAAACTTACTAAAATTCCAAGCTTTCTTGATTTTTGTCTTTCTTTTCTCAAGTTTCCTTTGGCTTCTTCAATGGAGTTTCTTTTAGTAAAGTGTATTAGGTTATCAATTAAATGAAATGAAAAACAATATATACTTGTAACATATTGGCCTTGGCCGAAAATCACTAAAGCAAATACAAGTTTATTAATTTCAATTTCATTTCACTTAAATTTAGTCAACTTGCATAAATATCCAAATAACACTTTATTAGATATTTAATTAAGTCAACAAAGGCAACTAATATCATTTACATCAAATATCCTAATGTAAGATATTTATATTTTAATTAATTAATCATTTAACAATTAAATAATCAATTAATTAAGCAAATACAAATATAATAAAATATGTATAATATTTACATTAAATATTAAAAACATATATCATTTAGGATATAAGTCAAATAACTCATTTTGACTATTAATTAATGTGTATTTAAATTAATCAAGTATTAAATGTAAATACACAATAATTAGGCAAATGACTATCTAGTCCCTTTAGCATGTATCTTGCGTTTAACCTTTTAATGATTTTATAAATAATCAATATTATTTATTAATGTTGCTTTAGTGCTCTACGAGTATGTTTCATTATTGAGACTCTCTAGATTCAGGTATATCCGTCACGAAATCTAATTTCGTGTCCATAATCTATCCACCCGTAGATTATGACGATCACAGATAATCTCGCTGAACCATACAGGTTGAGGTCATGGAAAATGTATAATTCCTCCGTCACAGGTATCCGGATAAATCCCAGAGATACAGATGTAAACGTCAAATCTCTATGGGGATTATCCAGTCGACTATTCCATTAGCAATCTCTAAAAGAATGTTTAGAACTAGCTTCTAAACTTTACCACGGGCCCATGGTTTTATCTGACTGCTAATCATATGGACTACCTATGCTCTGATACACAGAACTGACGGATCCTGTCTTGATACACATAGGACACCCTGGGATCTATCTACACCCAACGAACAGGCGGAGGTCTGATCTAAATATATCGGTGACGTGACTGCCATCTAAGTGTAGAAGATGTCTCATGTGCCCACAATGGCATCTCAAGTCTAAGAATCACAAGTGCTACTCAACCCGAGAAGATTCTTATTGACGTTGGTGTACCATCCATTAAGAATCTTCGGTGAGTCGTTCAGTGTTTATCCGCTATACACCTACATGTCTATACTAGTCTCCAAGACTAATGGTTCATTGAGAAACCATTGGAATCATATATTCCAGTATACGACATGTACCGGTCTCAACGGGTTTACTTTACTGACCAAGTAGTGTAAACCTTGACCAGGAACAGTCTGAGAATGATAACGTCATGATACTACTCAATGTCCGTTGTGACGCTTTTGCAACAGTACCATGACTAATCATTCTAAGGTCAATACGTCTTTACCATTTAATAAGATAGATTATATTATAGAAACTGCATATATTATTCATAATAATATTGTTTTACAGAAGTATTCAAAAGAAATACAACCGGGAATTGGCGATTTGAGCACCAACCCCAATAAAATCTCCCACTTGCTCTAGTGCCAATATCGATTGTATCTAATACCCATCGACTCCACGTGTTTATCAAACAACTTCGGAGGTATGGCCTTCGTCAGCGGGTCTGCTACATTATCTTCACTCGGTACCTTGCACACTACAATATCCCCTCGCGACACGATCTCTCGAATGATGTGGTACTTGCGTTCCACATGCTTCGACTTTTGATGCGCCCTCGGTTCCTTTGCTTGCGCAATGGCTCCAGTATTATCACAGTATAACGGAATCGCATTCTCGATACTTGGGACAACTCCCAATTCTGTGATAAAGTTATTTATCCACACAGCCTCTTTTGCAGCTTCAGAAGCTGCAATATTCCGCCTTAGTGGTGGAATCAGCTGTCGATCCCTGTTTGGAACTCTTCCAACAAACTGCACCTCGTTAAGGGTAAAGACAAATCCAGATGTAGACTTTCTATCATCGGGATCCGATTGAAAATCGGAGTCTGTATACCCATTAACCTGCAGTTCGTTTCCAGCATAAATTATTAACTTATCCTTGGTACCTTTAAGATACTTTAGGATATGTTGAATGGCCATCCAATGGTCATTACCTGGATTGGACTGATATCGACTAGTTACGCTAACAGCGAAACTGATATCAGGCCTCGTACATAACATGACATGCATTATGCTACCAAACATGAAGCATAAGGTTGGTTAGACATTCTAACCTTCTCATCTTCTGTTTGTGGACACATCTTCTTAGAAAGATGAATCCCATGTCTGAACGGTATGTTTGCTGTCTTACAGTTACCAAAACTATACCGTTCCAAGATCTTATCTATGTACGTTGATTGGGATAACCCAATCAGCCTCCTTTGTCTATCTCTATAGAGTTTTATCCCTAAAACATAGGAAGCTTCTCCCACGTCCTTAATGGAGAAATTCTTACAGAGGTATGCTTTGACGCTTTGTAACATACCTAAATCATTCCCAATGATTAGGATGTCATCAACATATAGGACTAAAAAAACGACCATGCTCCCACTGGCCTTCTGATACACACAGGATTCTTCCGAATTCTTGAGAAAACCAGACGATCTAATAATCTCGTCGAATCGAAGATTCCAACTTCGTGAAGCTTGTTTAAGTCCATAAATGGACTTCTAAGCTTACATACCATACCCGAGTTTTCGCTGGACGCAAAACCTTCCGGCTGTTCCATATAGATTTCTTCATCAAGAAATCCATTTAGAAAAGCCGTTTTGACATCCATTTGCCAAATCTCGTAGTCATGGTACGCAACTATAGAAAGAAAAATCCGGATAGACTTAAGCATTGCTACTGGTGAAAACGTTTCATCGTAGTCTACGCCAGGTCGCTGCGTGTAACCTTTTGCTACCAGTCGGGCCTTGTAAGTTTCAACCTTACTGTCAGGCCCGCGCTTCCTCTTGTAAACCCATTTACAACTGATAGGAAAAATTCCTTCGGGAAGCGGAACCAAGTCCCAAACTTGATTCTCATGCATTGAGTCTATCTCGGATTTCATGGCACTTTGCCATTTCACGGAGTCGATGTCCAACATCGATTCTCTATAGGTGAAAGGATCTGTCTCTTCATCTAAGAGAACATCCAGACTCTTTTCTTGTATCAAATACAAGCGTTCAGGAGGTCTAGATACCCTTTCCGACCTACGGAGTGTGTGTGTTGAAGGTCCTTCATCTACTGGAACTTCAGGTTCCTCCGTTGGTTTGTTGTTTTCAGGTTGGACTTCATCAAGCTCAACCTGTCTATGATTACCACCTTCTGACAAAAATTCTACTTCTAGAAATTTTGCGAAGCGAGCTACGAACACATTTCGATGCTCGGTGTCATAGAACAGATATCCCATCGTATTCAAAGGATATCCGACAAACCTAAACTTTTTTCCCTTGAGGCGAAAGTTTATCTTGCTGAGTCACTCTGACATAGGCAGGACAACCCCAAACCTTAATATAATTAAGATTTGGTCTCCTACCGAACCATATCTCATACGGTGTCGTAGGAACAGCCTTTGAAGGAATCTTATTCAAAAGATGTGCGGCTGTTAAGAGAGAGTAGCCCCATAAATAATAGGGCATATCTGTGAAACTCAACATTGATCGGACCATATCCAATAAAGTCCGATTTCTCCTCTCAGATACTCCATTGTGCTGTGGAGTACCTGGAGGAGTATATTGAGCGAGAATCCCATTCTCCTTCATATAATCCATGAACTCACCACTCATATATTCGCCGCATCGATCTGATCGAAGGCATTTAATATATTTACCAGTTTTTTTTCTACTTCATTTCGGAACTCTTTGAACTTTTCAAAGGTTTCCGATTTATGTCGCATCAAATAGACATAACCGTACCGTGACAGATCATCGGTAAAGGTAACGAAGTACGAATAACCAATATGAGCAGTTTGACTTAGTGGACCACATACATCAGAATGTACGAGTTCCAGTAAGTTAATGGCACGGTGTCCAACACCAGAAAATGGGGCTTTGGTCATCTTACCCTGAATACATGATTCACAAGTTGGATAGGATTCAATGGTAAGATCTGGTATCAAACCATTCCTAACCAATTGGGTAAGGCGTTTAACGCCAATGTGACCAAGTCTCATATGCCAAAGTTCAGTATTATTAATTACAGGTAAACTACGTTTATTAACTCCAGTACTTAATATATCTTTTGAAGTTTGCAATGTATAATGACCATGCTGGTTTGGACAACAAAGGATCTGAATATTATTACTATCATATAAATATAAAGAACTATTCTTAATATTAATACAAAAGCCTTCTGTATCCAATACAAAAAGTGATATAATATTAGCTACACATCCAGGTACAAAATGGCATTCATTTAACAAAAGTGTCTCATTCGGCAATGAGATCTCGCATACTCCCACTGCAACTGCATCCAAAGAGTCTCCACTCCCGAACCGCAACTGCATCTCCCCCGGCTTCAGCCTCCTACTCTCCTTCAGCACCTGCAACGAATTGCAAATGTGAATGGGACAAGCAGAATCTAAAATCCAGTTGGATGTAATGGCTTCACAAGCCAAAGATAAATCAATAACTGGAAAAATAAAAGTACCTGATGTAGATGCTCTGTCTCTCCTCAACTGGGCGATGTAATCAGGACAGTTCCTTTTCCAATGCTCGACTTTACCGCAGTGGTGGCATTTGTCTTCAGAAGCCCTTTTGGGCTTATCAATCTTCGCCTGTTGTTGAGGACCAAAAGTCTTCTTCTTCTGCTTGCCTTTCTTGTTCTTTCCCTTGGACCATCCTTGGGAAGAAGCAGAAAGAGAAGTAGATCTAGGAGGGCGAGTCGGTAATCCCTTCTTAAGGTCCTCTTCTGCCGTGAGCAACATCCTATGCAGCTCGTGGTAGGTATAGACAGTCCCGTGCATGTTGAAGTACATCACGAACTGGCGAAATGAAGCTGGTAGTGAACCAAGAATGACACTCCTACCGAGAATGTCATTTAAGATGAGATTATGTTGCCTCAATTGATCGATCAAATCGATCATCTGAAGAACATGTGGGCTAACACTTTGCCCCTCATCCAGACGCGCATGGAACAGTTCCATGGCGACTTTGTGAACAATCACTTGTTCTTGGTTCTCAAACGATTGTCTCAATCGCGTCATCATACTATAGGAATCTAACATACCATAGTACTGTTGCTAGAGTTTCGGAGACAGTGAATTAAGGATATATGATTTAACCCTTCAATCATCATCCTTCCAAGTTTCAAAAACTTGGCGTTCCTCCTCCGAAGCATCCGCACCCACAGCAAGGGGCAACGGACCCTCAAGAACATCATCCCAGCTTTTCGGAATCGAGGACAATCCTTAAATCCAATTCCCAGTCAGCGAAGTTCTCAGCGCCTTTCAGTTTGTTCGCATCAAGCATACGCGCAAACTGATTTGTGGATTGTGCCGCCATCGCCAATCTATCATATAGATCACGAAAAACGGTTAGCAGATAATAAGCAGTTTCATATAATATCAAAAGCATAAACTAGATCATGGATTTTTAATCTAAAAATGCCCCTCCCACTAAATCATGCAATATTGTAATCCCCAAACAGAATACAAAGATTTAATAATTAAATTAAATACAAAAAGTGAAAAGTGGATCCCGTGAATATATTTCGGCTCACAGCAGAGGCACGGTCTCGCCTACGTATATTCATCAGGTAGACAACTCATTTGTCAATCACTCAATAGTGACTCCTGGGTTTCCGGTCCTGGTCGTTTCTCGTTGTCGCTGCGAAGGCAGGCCCACAAGGAGACGTACCAAGGTTAAACTTGTCAATGATAAACTCAAGTTACTTACGTTATCCTGACAGCTAGGGCACGTTCAGAATTCTGCTTTTACTTGAATTTACCTAGTATCTGATATATATCCGGTATAAATAATCTCTCTATCGGCTACACCCTCACAGCAGAGACACGGTCTCAGATGTAGTCACAGAGAAGTATTCATAAACCGTATTGACAAGACGGACCACATAACATGCATCAAATACATAATTACATTAAAACCTTATTAATTAGGGATTTTCCGCTAAGTGTCATAACACCTAAATCTAACCAAATTAGATTCTAATAAGCATGCATAAAGTCAAGAAAACATGATTAAACATTGATTCAATGAAGGCTAATCATTTTAGGTGGCCTAGAATCAGACTCGCTCTGATACCATTTTGTAGGGGTTTTTAGGGGCTAAATCCGGTAACGCAGCGGAAGCGGTGGAAAATCGTATTTTCCAATTTCAAAATTTTTCTCGGATTAATTAAATAAACATATTTATTTAATATTCCAATAATCAAATTATGAAATAAAATTCAATAAATCATATTTAGGTGAATTTACCAAATTACCCTTACTTGGTATTTTTGTCCATTTTAGTCCGAAATTGATCAAATCAATTTTGAATGATTCTAAATCATTTCTAAGATGAACTTAGCATGTTCAAAACATCAAAACGCCAAAGCAACCAAAATCCCCAAATTTCAAGTTCTTGGCCGAGAGCCTCCATAGGGGTGCCATTTGTGCACTTTGTCATTTCATGCTTCAAAACACATTAAGATGTAATCCAATCAACATGAAACTTTATATGCATCATATACACATCCAAATACACAACATATATGAAAACCCCCAAATTTGGAATTAGTCATGAACACTAATTTTTCAATTTCCTCAAATTGGACAAATTAGACCAAATAGTTTAAATCAATTACTTTAATCATCATTCTTCCATCCAATCCAAGTCTCAACACAATGAAACAACTCAAGATAAATTTAAATACACAATAATTAGGCAAATGACTATCTAGTCCCTTTAGCATGTATCTTGCGTTTAACCTTTTAACGACTTTATAAATAATCAATATTATTTATTAATATTGCTATAGTGCTCTACAAGTATGTTTCATTATTGAGACTCTCTAGATTCAGGTATATCCGTCATGAAATCTAATTTCGTGTCCATAATCTATCCACCCGTAGATTATGACGATCACGGATAATCTCGCTGAACCATACAGGTCGAGGTCATGGCAAATGTATAATTCCTCCGTCACAGGTATCTGGATAAATCCCAGAGATACAGATGTAAATGTCAAATCTCTATGAGGATTATCCAGTCGACTATTCCATTAGCAATCTCTAAAAGAATGTTTAGAACTAGCTTCTAAACTTTACCACGGGCCCATGGTTTTATCTGACTGCTAATCATATGGACTACCTATGCTCTGATACACAGAACTGACGAATCCTGTCTTGATACACATAGGACACCCTGAGGATCTATCTACACCCAACGAACATGCGGAGGTCTGATCTAAATAGATCGGTGACATGATTGCCATATAAGTGTAGAAGATGTCTCATGTGCCCACAATGGCATCTCAAGTCTAAGAATCACAAGTGCTACTCAACCCGAGAAGATTCTTATTGACGTGGTGTAAAATCCAGTAAGAATCTTCGGTGAGTCGTTCAGTGTTTATCCGCTATAAACACCTACACGTCTATACTAGTCTCCAAGACTAATGGTTCATTG
The DNA here is from genome assembly GCA_019454045.1 of Zanthoxylum bungeanum. Classification (NCBI taxonomy): domain Eukaryota; kingdom Viridiplantae; phylum Streptophyta; class Magnoliopsida; order Sapindales; family Rutaceae; genus Zanthoxylum; species Zanthoxylum bungeanum. The sequence goes on from SKCR01052698.1 coordinate 15,214, forward strand.
AGAAACCATTGGAATCATATATTCCAGTATACGACATGTACCGGTCTCAACGGGTTTACTTTACTGACCAAGTAGTGTAAACCTTGACCAGGAACAGTCTGCGAATGATAACGTCATGATACTACTCAATGTCCGTTGCGACGCTTTTGCAACAGTACCATGACTAATCATTCTAAGGTCAATACGTCTTTACCATTTATTAAGATAGATTATATTATAAGAATTGCATATATTATTCATAATAATATTGTTTTACAGAAGTATTCAAAAGAAATACAACCGGGAATTGGCACTCTGAGCACCAACCCCAACATATCATTTGTGATTAGATCACCTAGATATATAAATGATAGGAGGTCCCTGTGATTTGTTCCTGGATTGAGAATGATATGAGACAGTATCAATCCACGAAATATAAATCATTAAATATCCCTAGTCAGAGCATTATCGAGATTGGACATCGATGAATGCGTAAAAGACTAGTATTACACTTGTGCGCGTTGTGAGGGCACAACGACATAGTTCTCATATATTTGGGTATAAGATACTCATGCAAGTGTAATAGGAGGTTGTGTTTTACCGATGGTACGGGAAATAGCTTCGCTCTTGATAAGACCCCCTCGGAATTCCATTGGTAGTATGACTATGTGTCTATGGAAGTCTGAAATCAGGGTAGGTGTATTTGGTCTTACCTGAGACTTGCACCGCTAATGCATACGACACTCAATATACTTTGGTTGAGGTCATCCAGGGCTTTAACCGGTTTCTGTGTACGCCAATTCTGGGTATATCGAGAATCGTACTGTGTTGGGTGTGATGTCAAGATGAAAGTGTCACTCCAGTCATATGGAGTTGATGATCGCGTAGGGATACAGAACTGGCTCTCTATATAAGGTTGCAACCGTCGGGATAATATGACTTGGTCATGATTATCCGATGTTAAAGAGACTAGTTGCTCGTAATCCGATATACGCTTCGTATGGGGCAGACATTGTACCAGCCCCAGGCCTCGCATGTGATCATCCGATACTGGACCGAAATACGCAATACTACGTATATTACGCCTGATATAGATCCTTTATTCCTGTAAGGATATTTCTGGAGAATTGGGGAGGCATGGCGCTTCGCTAGAGGCCAACCTTGTCTTGTAAATCGGTATAAATGTAGTACGAGGTATTTACATGTTCGGATAGTCCGACGATCGAATTTACTGCCAACATATCCGGGGATCTCATGGGTCGCTTCCCAAAGATTCACCGATGACATATGACTCGCACTTTAATTAATTTGGGATTAATAAGATGAGAGAGAAAATTAATCTGGGATTAATTACGTAGATATTTTATCTGGGATAAAATATCATTTAAAGAGAGATAACGATTAATTTGGAATTAATCGATTAATTAATATATTAGATATATTAAACGAAATTGGATTTCGACGCGGAATTAAAATTAGATTTTAATTCTGGCGAACGAGTTAATTTAGAATTAATTCGTTAGCGACGTGAATAGTGATTTAGCTAGGCGTAATCGTTTAATTACGACGCAACATAAAATTCGTTAATTTGGAATTAGCGAACCCGAGCCCGAGATTATTTACGAGCGCATTTGCATTTCGAATTCGAGTGCGGTACGCAAGTCAAATCAAGCGTCAAATCGCTAGTCGCATCTAGCGTCGCATCAAGCGTCAAATCATTAGTCACTTTGAGTGATGTGACAACTTGTCACTTGATTTGATTGATTGATGTTGGTGGTTGGAATTAATTGACTTGACTTTTTTGGAAAAAACAAAAATCAATTAATTAATTTTGGAAATTAAATTATGTATTAGATACATAAAATCCCTCAACAAAAAAATCGATCTCTCTCTTTTTCATTTTGGAGCCAAAACTCTTCTCTCTTCTTCCTCTCATCTACACGCCCAAGGGGCTGTTCTTCACTGGTTTTTTGAACATAAAAAATTTGAGCAGTGAAGGGGAAGCAGTGCGTTTTTGTGGCAAGAAGAAGAGTGCTAGCACACTCCGGGATCAATGCGAAGGTGATAGGGAAGTCCACCCATGAGCCGGGAAACTTTTGACGAAGCTTGGAGCTTGTTCAAGGACCTCTAATGGCCGAAAATCAGAAGCAAAATGCAGCCCACTGCCACATAAACCAGTGAGCAGAACAGCAGCCACTGCCGAGTAGAAACCAGTGAGCATATCTGAATTTTTGTTGCCTCCGCGTCGCACAACCGATCGATGTAAGTATTCCGCAACTTCCGTCATTGTATTCACACATGTTCATGCTTGTTTAATCGATCTTGGAGACCTAGAATCACTAACATTCTTAGCCATTCATAAATGACCTAGAATTGTTCGAGTTTTTTCATGATGGTGAGACTTGATTGGTGTGGTATTGGATTGATTATAGTGTTGAATTTTATCAATTTAATGTAAATTGTGCAATTGGATTAATTTGAGAAATTAGGGTTATTAACCTAATCCAATTTTGGGGCTTTTCATATATGTTGTATATTCTGATGTATATATGATGTATATCAAATTTTGATTAATTGAATTTGATCTTGACATGTTTTGAATATTTAATTAAAAAGTTGGGACCCTCTTGGTAATTTGGAGAAATTGAGGGGTTAGAGTTGCAAATTCTGTTTTCATATTTTCAACATGTTAAGAATCATTTTAGAAATGATTTGGAACCATCCTAAATTGTATTTGACAATTATAGGACTAAAATGTAATATTTATAAAGTAAAGGGGCAATTCGACAATTTATGATAAATCTAATTTTTGAGATAAAAATTATATTTTTATTTATTGAGTAATTAGAATAAATTGGTTTATTTTAATTCCCAAAGAAAAATATTCACCGGAAATTGTTTCGGAGTGAAAATACGCGAAAACGACGAAAAACAGCGTTATTGGGTAACAGCTGCGCAAACAATGAATTGGTCACTATTCGGGCAGCCCAAATACTGTCCAAATATGTTTAGGACTGACTTGGGCAGTCCCATGTGCATTGGTCGGTCGGTTCAGCCGGAAATGCGTTTTATGCTATTTTGCGGGAAAACGTTTTTGCAAAAGTTTCGTGTTGTTTCTATATTATTTATATTGTTATATGATATCGAATAAATATGTTTAGGTGAAATATGAATGAATTATTAATATTTGATATTGAATAATTTATTCGTAAGTTTAAAAATTTTAAACTACGATTTCGCCCGAACCACGCTCCTTCCGCTGCGCCTCCCTGATATGACCCCAACATATCCGTCACGAAAAATAATTTCGTGTCCAAAATCTACCCATTCGTAAATTATGACGAACACAGATAAACTCATTGAACTATATAGGTCAAGGTCATGCATACGTATAATCCCTCCGTCACAGGTATCCAGATTATTCCAGAGATATAGATGTAAACGTCAAATCTTTATAGATATAATCACGTCGATGTTTCTATTAGCAATCTCTTAATAACACTTATAACTCACTTCTACAGTGTACCGCAGACCCATAGATTTAACAGATTGCTAATTCCATATTGAATACATATGTTCTATACAAAGAGCTGGCATATTTTATCTTGACACACACAAGATCTCCTGAGGATCAGTCCACACCTAACGAACATGCGGAGGTCTTACCTAAATAGGTCGGTGATGTGACTACCATCAAAGTGTGGAGGATATTTTATATATCCATAGTGGTATCTCAAGTCAAAGAATCACTATGCTACTCAACCCGAGAGGATTCTTATTGACGTTGGTGTACCATCCATTAAGAATCTTCGGTGATTCATCCAGTGTTTATCCAATATAAACACCTACATGTCTATACGAGTCTCCAATTCTCATGGTTCATTGAGAATCAATCATTGAAATCTAAGATTCCAATATACGACATGTACCGGTCTCAACAGGTTTACTTACTGACCAAGTAATGTAAACATTGACTAGGAACTGTTAAAGAAATGATACTGTTATAATACAACTCAATATCAGTTGCGACGCTTTTGCAACTATATCATAACTAATCATTCTAAGGTCAATTATGTCTTTACCATATATAAAGAGATGTTATATTATAGAAACTGTTTATTTTATTCACAATAAATTGATTACAAAAGTATTTACATAGAGATACATAAGAAATTAGCACTCCAAGCACCTGTAAGTGTTCCTAGAACATTCCAAGATCATCTAAGAGTGATTTGTGTGTGAATAAAATCAAAAGAGTTGCGGAAATACTCAGATTGATCGGATGAGTTTCAAAAATTTTATGCATTTCGGTAGAAGCTCCAAGCCTTCTTGGGTGTTTCCAACACTTGGGTGAGTTTCCATATCACCTTTATTCACTCCTTTAAGTGCTAGCTTGAACCAAATTTGAAAATAAATTGTTCTCCAAGAGAAGCATGTGTTCGGCATTTGAGTGAGAGAGAAGAGGAATAATGCATTTTTGATTTCTAAAATCATATCTTAAAGTTGATTGCAAAGTTGGTAAATGTTTTTTAAAATTAAAGACAAAGAGTGTTGGAATTGGTTGGAGTGAATTAAAAGCAATCTAATACTTTATTCACAACCAACTACCAAATTCCATCAACTGTCAAACACTTTGATGTAAGTTGGTGGGCCCAACTTCAAATTTCAAATTTAAGTCGGACAATCCAACTCGCAACTTCGCTTGGGCCCGGGTTCACTTAATTCTGAATTAAGCGAATTACCATTGCTACTTAATTAAATCTAATTTAATTAAATAATAATGTCTCGCAATATTATTATGTAAGTCACTTACGAATTAATTCTAAATTAATTCGTTCGCTTGAATTAAAATCTAATTTTAATTCCGCTTTGAAATCCGATTTCATTTAATATATCTAATATATTATTTTAGCCCAAATTAAATAAATTAAATAGTAAAATCTAATTTCACTATTAAATTTACTTTACCGATTAATTCTAAATTAATCGCGTTCTCTCTTCTCGACGAATTTAATCCCAGATAAATTCTAGACACAATTAATCCCATATTAATTCTTTCTCTTTTAATTAATCCCAGATTAATTTATTACCGTAATTAATCTTAGATTAATTTTCTCTCTCATAATTAATCCCAGAATAATTTTATGTTCGAGTCAAATCTCAACGGTGAATCTTCGGGAAGCGACCCAAGAGATCCCTGGATATGTTGGCAGTAAATACGGTCATCGGACTATCCGAATACGTGCGTACCCGGTACCACGTTCTCACCGATTTACAAGACATGGTTGGCTTCTAGCAAAGCTCCATGCCTACCCAATTCTTCAGAAAAAATCTTTAAAGGAATATGTAATCTTTGTCAGGCGTAGTATACATAGTATTGTGTATTACGATCCAGTATCAGATGTCACATGCAAGGCCTAGGGCTGGAAATGTGTATGCCCCGTACGAAGCATATATCGGATAACTAGCAACTAGTCTCTATAATCAGATAATCATGACTTTGTCATATTATCCCGATAGCTGCTGCATACAAGAGTACCAGTTACGTATCCTGCGTGAACATCATCTCCATATGACTGAAGTGATACTTCCATCTTGACATCACACCCAATACACTACGATTATCAATATACCCAGAAGAGGCGTACAGAGAACATGTTAAAGCCCCGGAAGACCAAAACCAAAGTATACTGATTGTCACAAGTATTAGCGATGCAAGTCTCATGTTAAGACCAAATACACCTACCCTGATTCGGATTCCCATAGACACATAGTCATACTACCAATGGGATTCCGAGAGGTCTATCTAGAGCGAAGATGTTTCCGTACCATCGGCAAACAGAACCTCCTATCATACTTGCATAAGTATCCAATACTTAAATATATGAGAACTATGCCGTTAAGATTCCATAACGCGCACAAGTGTAATACTAGCCTATTCCGCATTATCGATGTCCAGTCTCGATAATACTACGACTAGGGATATTTAATGATTAAACCTTACGTGGATTAATATTGTCTCATATATTATTAATCCGGTACTAATCATATGGACTCTTATCATTTATATATCCAGGTAATCCAATTACAAAAGATAAAAGAGCAATTTCATTTGTCACACAGTTAATTTATACAACAACGCCATGTTCTGTACAAATAGTGATGCTATGGGTCATAATTGTCCAACAATCTCCCACTTGGCCTATAGCCAATCACTCAAGTGTCTAACACCTTACTATGTACGAGTTGCTCAAATTTCTGCTAAGAATCAGCTTTTGTCAACGGATTTTCAAGGTTATCATCTGATGTAATTTATTCGATCATCACATCGCCATGATGTATGATCGAACGAATCAGATGAATTAGTCAAAGTACATACAAGGATCATTGATGAGACCGTGGTTCCTTAGCCTGTGCTGTAGCCTAGCTCAGCTACTAACAGAACTACTCCTAATCCAATTAGGATTATATAGATCCAAAATGCTTCTATTGATGCCTCAGCTACAGCAATGTTCCGCTCTTGTTGTTTATTCGGCAATAGTATCTTTCTTGAAAGATTTCCATCTCACTGTTCCGTTATTCAAACCATATATGTACCCTTATTGCGACTTACAGTCGTTTTCATCGATTTGGAAACTTGCAGCGGTGAACCTAGTTACCTCAAGTTCTCATTTCCCCATATTTTAAAAATGCATCCTTAGTTCATCTAAGATACTTAAGGATTTTTTTAACATCAATCCAGTGACCATCAACTAGATTGGCCTGATTGTGACTCCATATGCTCAAAGCATATGAGACACCAGGTCACGTACATAACAAAACGTACGAACAATGAGAGAGTGTCAGCAGCTTTCTAGATCTATCCCAGTAGATCTTTATTCCTAGAATAAAGCCTGCTTCTCCCAGGTATTCTATGGAGAATTTTAATGAAAGTCAAGCTTTCACCGATTATAGCATATGAATGTTATTGCTAAGAAGTAATACATCATCAACTTATAGGACATTCATTGTCAGTGCGCTCCCACTAACCTTCTTATATACACAGGAATCATATTCGTTTTGAATGAAATCATATACCATTATGATCTCATCAAAATGTTGGTTCCAAGAACGCAATCCTTGCTTCAATCCATAAAAGGATCGATTTAACTTGCAAACCTTGTTTGCATGTTTTGGCACGACAAAACTGTCAGGATGTTGTAAACATCCTCCAAAAGGTTTCCGTTAAAGAAAGCGGTTTTGACGTCCATGTGCCATATTTCATGAATGAAACATGCAGCATTAGCAATCATTATCCAAATGGATTTAATCATGGCAACAGGTGAAAAAATTTTGTCGTTGACAATACCATTTCTGTACAAGCCTAGATGTGTACATTAGTATGTTGACATCCATGTATGTCTTCCTTGAAGACTCATTTAGTACCAATAGGCACAATGCCTTTTGGTACATCAACCAGTGTCCAAACTTGGTTGGTATACATGGAATCCATTTCGGATGTCATGGCACTTTGCCATAAAGTGGAGTCGATACCTTGTATCACTTCCTCATACGTAGCCGGTTCACCTTCCTCAATAAGATTAATATCTACATGAGGTGAGATCAGTAACCCATACCTCCCAGGTTGTTTTCTGACTCTCTCCGACCTACGCGGTTCTTGTGTATTCGAAGATTATTGGTACAGTTTCATCCCTGATGAACTGTTGGTGTTTCGTGAGGACTCGGTGCCTGGAAAAGTATTACTCTGATTTTCATCGAGTTTTACTTTCCTCCCACTTACCACTACATATAGGAATTCCTCTTAGGAAAGCCGCATGGAGAGCAACAATTACATTCTTCTCTTGTGAGTTGTATAAGTACTATACTTTGATTTCCTTATGACAACCTACAAATAGGCACTTATCCAATTTGGGTTCTAGTTTGGTACCATTCAAACATTTAGCGTATGCCCATCATTCCCAAATCTTCAGGAATGAGAAACCCGGTTTCTTTCCTGTTCATATCTAATATGAAGTCTGTCTAACAGATTTTCATGGAACCTTATTCAAAATAAGTATTGCACTGTTTAATGTGTATCCTCAGAAGGAAATTGGTAGCTCAGAGCGACTCATCATTAACCTTACCATGTCTAACAAAGTTTGGTTTCTCTGTTCGGACACACCGTCAAATTGAGGTGTCTCGGGAGGAGTCCACTGTGAAAGAATACCATACTCTTTCAAGTACTCTTGAAACTCATATGTTTAAGTATTTTACATTATTGTCCGACCTTAATGTTCTTAATACTTTTATCGGTTTGTTTTCTTACTTCGTATCGAAACCCTTTGAATTACTCAAAAGTTTCTGACTTATGTTTCATAAGATACACATAACCGTAACACGATGCCATATCCGTGAAGGTTACGAAGTATTCAAATCCACCTCTAGCCTAGCTAGACAAGGGTCCACTTACGTCACTATGAACGAAGGTTAACAGATCGAGGGCAATTGTACTTTTACCAAGTAAAAGGTGTTTTAGGCACTTGCCTAATGAACTAGATTCATAGACTTCATTTGAATTAGAATCAAATCCGTCCTAGTATCTACTCTTCGAAAGTGTGGATATACGAGTCTTGTTAATGTGTCCCAGACAACAATGCCACTTATAAGTCTCAACAGATTTATTCAGTTTGAGCTTTTGTTTGTCATATTATATGTTTGAGATTCATTTATATTCTAATATAAATATTGTTATTCACATATAATGTGTTTATCTCAATATCATCTTTATAAACAAAACACTTAGTGTTATATAATATAAAGGTATACCCGCAACGGGTTAAACTAGATACATAGATAATGTTCTTAGTCAAACTAGATACATTATAACAGTCTCCTAATTAGACTACATGCCCAAAAGGCATTTCCAAAACATAGGTTTCTACGGCCAAAACAACGACTCATGTCCTGTTTCTGACTCATAAGTCGATCTCATCTGAAGTAAGTATCCTGCTCATCAGCAGATCCCGCATATCAGTACATATGTATGTTCCACATCCAGTATCAAAAATCCAATTTTTAAACTAGTAGTGGTCATGTTTATAACAAATATTCTTGAAGTCGGAGCCTTCCCCGCCTTCAATTCCTTCATGTCTGCTTTGTCCATACGGCAGTCACGCATCCAGTGACCCCGTTTGCCACAGTTTAGGCAGACATCTTGAGATATATTTGTAGACAACAGAAATCGGCGACGCATGCTGTCCTGGACTCGCAGCCTGGTCGGGAGTACGGAGTAGCCCACGGGGGACTAAACCGGAGAACTAAAAATAGAGTCGCCACCCAGTGTGAACCGGGAAAAATATTTAAGGTCGCACTCACCCCTCGCAAGGGAAGACCTCAAACCGTTGGGTTCGGAATGGTCCCTTACTTATGCTACTTGTAATGAATGGATTTATACGATAATATAATCGGGCCTATGCAACATACATATTCGAGAATGACCTACATCTAAATTTTTTCATTCATAAAAGTGAATCATATATCTACGTTCGCATACAACCTATTCTAAGTTTTACATGCTACCTATTCTAAGTCTCAATAATGGCAAGCATACAATATCACACGATGAGCATGTTGAATTATCAAACACAAAGAATAAATAACATCCTAAACATAAACGTAAATTAAATTACTATTGCAAAAGAAAAATAACTAAATCATGCATAACGAAATATCATAATCATGCTTAAAAATAAATAACTTATTAGACTAAATCATGCTTAAAACGCAAGGTTGGATGAAACGAAACATGTGAATCTCTCAAGTGGTACGTGGCATTGTATCTCGAGTGCAAACCGCAATACCGTCCATTCGGATTCGGCTACAGAATTTACGTCCGGGTTTCCATCCGATATACCACAGGAGAGAACACATATTTTGTTCATCCAGAAATCACAGCATGCACCAATCCACAATACTCATATGAAATAAAGTACTAAAATAAATGAAAATAAAGGATAATAAATAAAGAAGGTGCCCTCAGGTCTAACCTCTTTTGTCGTCTCTCGAAAGTGTGGTACGCGATTGTCGAAAGGGCTAACACTCCGCAACTCTTCCGGTTCACTGATTTTCTGTTTTCCTTCGTCGCTTCGCTATTTTGGGTCGATGTTTCTTCTATTTTTGCTACTGTTTTCTGGTCGTGGTATTGGCTCACTGTTTTGCTGTAAAACGTGACTATTTCAGGGTAGATTTTCGGTGATGTTTGGGTGCAGAACTGGACAGTTTTCACGGTAGTTTGAGGGGTTGTTTTTAGGGGAGATTTGCGTGCAGGTCAGAAGTGTTTTGAGGGAGATTTGCGTGCAGGTCATGGGTGTTTTGAGGGCAGTTTAGGCGTGCATGTTAAAGGTGTTTTGAGGGAGATTTGTGTGCAGGTCAGGGGTGTTTTGAGGACAGTTTAGGCATGCAGGTCAGGGGTGTTTTGAGGGAGATATGCGTGCAGGTCAGAGGTGTTTTGAGGGAGATTTGCGTGCAGATCAGGGGTGTTTTGAGGGAGATTTGCGTGCAGGTCAGGGATGTTTTGAGGATAGTTTAGGTGTGCAGGTCAGGGCAGTTTATGTGGGTGATGTGCGACAAGGAGGGATGTTTCTTGGTGTGTTAAACAACAATGGGCAAGGGTTTTCTTCTCTGTGTTTTTGTGAGAATGAGATAGGGGTTTCAAGGTTGGGTTTAGGCTTCTTTTTATAGGCAAAGGTTGGGGTTTACCTTGTGTGAATAGGGAAAAGATTTGTGTAATTATGGGAGATATTTTTAATTAGTGTGATAAGGAAAAATCTTTTAATTAGGGAAGTGATTAGATATGATTTGATTTGATTTGATTAGGAAGATGATATATTTGATTTTAATTGATTTTTTTTTATTTAGGTATGTAATTTAATCGAAATAGGAAAGCGTTTGATGAGATTTAATTTGTATCTTTTAATCAGGGAATGTGATTTGTCTTGATTTTAGCATGTGTTTAATATGTGTTTTTGTTTAATTTGTGTTTTTGTTTAATTTGGAAGGTGATGGGCGTGAATGGACTCCTTGGGCATGTATCAGAGGCAGTTTTCAGGGGCATTTGGGTGTGTTTCAGGGGTTGACTTCAAGGGTTTCCTTCAGAGGCTGGTTTGGGCGTGTTCAGGGGCTGACTTTAGGGGCTGGTTTGGGAGTGTTTAGGGACTGACTTTGGGGGCTGGTTTGGGCGTGTTCAGGGGCTGACTTCAGGGCTGGTTTGGGCGTGTTCAGGGGCTGACTTAAAGGGCTAGTTTGGGCGTGTTTAGGGGCTGACTTCAGAGGCTGGTTTGGGCATGTTCATGGGCTGACTTCGGGGGCTGGTTTGGGCGTGTTCAGGGGCTGGTTTGGGCGTGTTCAGGGGCTGACTTTAGGGGCTGGTTTGGACATGTTCAGGGACTGACTTAGGTGGCTGGTTTGGGCGTGTTCAGGGGCTGACTTTAGGGGCCGGTTTGGGTGTGTTCAAGGGCTGACTTCAGGGGCTAATGGATGATGGTTAATGGCGTGAGTGGCTGTTGCATAGGTAATGGGCGTTAGTGGTGTGAATTGGGGCTTGGTGTGTGGCTTGTGGGGGTTTGGGCTAAGGTTGTGTTTTAAAACAGAGGTCCAACAAGCGAACCCGAAGCTAAACAAGTGAATTAAATCCAACAAAGTTCTGATTTCTGACTTTTCCTTTCTGACGTCTATTTCCCGCCACTTCCACAACTCAAAAGGTAGTGTCTCCATATGAGACTCATCATCGGGACTTACATGCAAAAATGCAGTGCCTACAGTCGCCCCCACTTTGATGGGACTTGTGCAGTGTGTGACAATCCTATCAAAGTTTATGCAATACATTTTTACTTACCTGGCTCGCCAGCTGTTGCTTAACTTGCTTGTTATCCTGAGATGCATTGACCTTTGGGCTTTGTCCCCAAAGTGTATTGAATATGGGCTTTGTTCCCGAACTGTGTTGAGAGAGGGCTTTATTCCCAAATTGTGTTAAGATATGGCTTTATTCCCCTAGGCTTTATTCTCGAGCTGTTTTTTAAAGTGGGCTTTATTCCCCTAGGCTTTGTTCCCGAACCGTGTCAAGATAGGGCTTTATTCCCTAGCTGTGTTAAGATAGGGCTTTATTCCCGAGCAGTTATGAAAATGGGCTTTATTCCCGAACTGTGTCAAGATAGGGCTTTATTCCCTTGTGCTTTATTCCCGAGCTTTGTTGAAAGTGAGCTTTATTCCCCTAGGCTTTGTTCCCGAGTTATGTTGAAAGATAAGGCTTTATTCCCCTAGGCTTTGTTCCCGAACTGTGTTGATTGTGGGCTTTGTTCCCGAACTGTTGATAATGGGCTTTATTCCCTGGGCTTTGTTCCCGAACTGGATGGAGAGTGGGCTTTGTTCCCCCGCTGTACTGAATGAGGGCTTTGTTCCAGAATTTGCTGAATGTGGGCTTTATTCCCGAACTGTGCGTCTTTGCTGCCTTTTACTTTTCTTTAAAACCTGCAAACAACAACAAGACAAAAATTGCGTGCATGTGACATGTATGCATGGATGTGTTTCCGATTCCGATGGGTTAGGTCTTCCTTCTGCTCCTTGGTGTCCTTCCCCTATAACTGTCTTTGGTCGCCCCTTGGGTCTGTTTACAGTTTCTTTCTGTTAATTCTCTTCGGGTGATTGCTCAGTTTCCTTTGGTCTCATAGCTCAAGTTCCCGTTATGTCCCTCATTCGCGGTGTGGTTGACTAGTCGCCCCCAGACTCGATTTAGCTTTTTGCTTTTCGTTCCTTGCACTTGGCCAAAGTAGATCATGTGATGTGATGTTCCAAAACTGCTGATGATCTGGGCCTCGACCCTGGGACCCATCCTCAAACCTGATACTGATGCTGATGTGGGCCTCAACCCTGGGACTCATCCCAAAACTGATACTGATGTGGGCCTCGCCCCTAAATTGATACTGATGTGGGCCTCGCCCCAGACTGATACTGATGTGGGCCTCGCCCCATACTGATACTGATGTGGGCCTCACCCCCAAACTGATACCGATGTGGGCCTTGCCCTCAGACATATACTGATGCGGGCTTTGCCCCCAAACCGATACTGATGTGGGCCTCGCCCCAGACTCATACTGATGTGGGCCTCGCCCCAGACTGATACTGATGTTTGCCTCGCCCCCAAACTGATACTGATGTGGGCCTCACCCAAGACTGATACTGATGTGGGCCTCGCCCCCAGATTGATACTAATGTGGGCCTTGCCCCATGCTCCATTTTCAAGATTGATTCTTATGTGAAGTCGCATATCAACATGTTGTATTGCCTCTCACGAGATAGTCCTGATAGCTAAACATATTTTCGTCCTCAATGGATGTTTCGCGTCGAAACCAAATAACCTTCAAAGTACTTAATATACTCAAATCCGACCGTTTGAGTGCGTGATCTGAACTAGACTCCTAGTGTGTGTGTGCCAAGGCTCTGTCGCAGCTTAATTCTTAAGTAAGCCAACTCGATGATTTTTTCTTGGAGAATTGGATCGGTGGGTCTAGCCAACCGAGATGTCTTGATCATACTCTGTGATTACTTCTTCGTACTCAACATGATATGGTTTTCTTCTTTCTTTCTTTCGTCTCTTTCTTTTCTTTTGAACTTTTTTTTTCTTTTTTTTCTTTCTTTCTCTTTTTCCGACACACCTACCCTTTAAGGTAGCATTTCTCCTCATGGTGGTCCTAATACTCGCCCATGGGTAGCTTCACGCTTATCGGTTATAAGTGGTCTATTTATTCTTTTATCTTTTCAGAGACTTTTCTTCGTTTCGAACCATATCATATATCGTAGAATAAGTAAACCAGGATGGACATCCAGGCAAACAGTCATTCACTGATCCGCCATCTCTTCAACTAGTCATCTTGCCGACCACTCAGGCTTCCACTGCTAAGATCCCGTAATTAAGTGCTCGTGAGTCTAGCCGAGATCAACTACTCAAAATATCGGACGAGAGTACATCTCGCACTTATCGTTTCTAAGGTTTCACCCCAAAGCAAATAATGTCATCACCGGACTTATGCCAAACTATTATGGACTAAAAACAAATAATTTTTTTTTCTTTTTTTTTTTTTTTTTTTTTTTTATTTTTGAGGCTCCCCCAATGGTCTTTTTATCCTTGCCGTAAGATTTTTTGTTTCTCGATTTCCTTTTTTTCCCGACAACCAGGTTTGCTAAACTCTTCTTGACGAGTCTTCTTTTATCCCTAACCCAACGAATATCTATGATGGCTTTTAAGACACAAGGGTTAACATGATGCGTGTATGCATGAGATGCATGAAATGCGTGTGATGCATGGAATGTATAAGTCGGCCTATTATCATTTTAAAGCACTCAATCATACTATTGTGAGGTGCAAACTTGTCCTAGTTGAAAAGGCCCAACAAGTTTACACTTTTGCGAGAACATGGCTAAAAAACTTCAAATGATAAAAGGCCTAAACACGAAATGGCCCATGGGCATTTTAGAAGCTTTTGGTCCAATTGCCATAAAGCACAGACTCGTCCCAGTTTAAATGGCCCAACAAGCCCATACCTCATGACAAAAGGTCTAACTGGATCCAAATAACGATGGTCCTAAACGCAAACATAAAAGAGTAGTTTCTATTGGTCCTACAACTACGGTTCATATGTGGGTTTATATGGGTATAGACAAAGGCTCTTGCCGAGGAAGGATTGCCCACAATTAGGTCTCCCCACTCAAGGGTTCGAGCGACCAATTGAGCGCACCTTTTTATACACTAAGTTACGTGCCAACGAGTTATGGTGCGTGACTGACTGTCAAATGGATTTCCCGTTGTAGATTTCCTAGAGGGAGGGTGGAGCGAACTCTCTTAAATACCCAAGCCTCTTAGGCTCTTATCGCCTTGGTGACGGGAATAAACAACAAGTCCTCAAAATTAGTTTGTCACAGAGAGCTGCGAGTAATGATTATATAGGTGCCTTCACAGCTTTTCCTTATAGAAAGGTAGTGAATGAAGGAAGACACCAAACCATTACCTAGCTTTAATAATGCCTTTAATAAACCATTACACTGAGGTCCAATTAATAAATTCCAAATTTATTACAACAATTTCTAAAATTGCCCCAACCCATCTAATATCCATCAGATATACATTATTCATGCATCGCAACCATGTATTCACACAAGCATGTTATCAATCAATCTAATCCAATTAATTAATCTGATATTAGTGACCATCCAATGTTCAAACAACGATTGATTTTGCGCGAGTCAAACTCGTTTTTACGAATAAGTACTCAAAGTACGAATTCTCGAATTTAATTAAACTACAAAATCAAATCCAATTCAATTTGTATTTAATACTAATTCTCCATTTAATTCCAAATTAAATACTACACTTTATTAATGAACTTTTACGACTTAAATTCCAAATTAATCGTTATGGGTCTCAAAGCCCGATTAACGTCCAACGTTAATTTAATTAAAGTCCAATTTCTTTAAGGCGTGGACTTTTGGTCAACTTGGGTCAAACTCAATAACCAAAGCCCAATCAAGGAGTAACCCCATAAGCCTAGAAATCAATTTAGGCCCATTAGGCCCAATTAAATAATTAAGGTCCATTAGTCGCATTTGGACTTTATGGAAGTGGTTTTGGGCCCAATTGGATCCAACCAATTTAGCCTAAACCTAACTTGGTACAACCAAGCCCAACAAAGCCCAATAACAACTTTTAAGCCCAATTTCCAAAATAGGCCCAATTAATTAAATTACAAAAATCCAATTTCACAATTTAATTAACCTAAAGTGTATAACATAATTAATCACCCAAATAACATTTCTAAAACATCAATTTACACAATTTATTATGCTTATCAACATTAAATCATGTCCAACACAATTTATAAAAAATCAAACCCAATTCATGCTTCAAAGTCTCGGCTAAGTGAGGATTTTTTATGTCCAATTTTAAATCCAATCCAATTGAATCCAATTAAACATTAAATCAACATTTCCAATTGATTCCAACTCATCCAATGAATCAAAAATCAAAAATCCAAGACAATAAGGGCACTTATCCATTCGGCCAAGCTAAGGATTTTAGGGAAAAATGTTCCAAACCATTTTTCATCAAATTGATCCAATCAATCATCAATTAAACATAATTTAAGCATACTAAATCATCCAATTTCATTAAATCATGGTCAAATATAATTTACCCAATTTTAAGCCTTAAATCAAATTTCATGCTTTTACTCTGCTCTGATACCATTGTTGGATTTCTACGGTCCCAAGGATTGAATAACAAGCATAAAAAAAAACGTGTGAATACATCGAGGAAGTTACGGAATACTTACATCGATCGTTTGAGCGACGCGGTGGACAACAAAAATTTATTTTCTGCCTCCTCCAAGCTCGGCAGTGAGCAGTTTTGCAGTCCTCATTTTCGGCTTCAATCCATCTCCATCAAGCTCCAAGCTTTGCGAAATGATCCCAAGCTCACGGGTGGGTTTCCCTATCACCTTCGCATGTCTCTTTGAGTGCTAGATCTTGATGTTTTTGCCACAAAAATCATTACACTTTGCTTCCCTTGCTCATGGTTTTTCCCAGAAAAACAGAACAAAAACAGCCCAAAATGGGCTTGAAGAAGAGAGAAGTGAGGAAGAGAGAGTTGTGGTTGGTTGGAGGAAAAGTGTATCTAATACACTTTTAATTAATTTTCTAAAATCAATTAAATGATTTACTAATTTTCTTTCCAAAAGTCAAATGGTAATTAATTGCTTCCAACAACCCACATCAACTATTCACATCACTCAATCAATCAATGTGACAAGTTGTCACATCACTCAAAGTGACTAATGATTTGACGCTTGATGCGAGTAGCGATTTGACGCTTGATTTGACTTGCGTGCCGCACTCGAATTCGAAATGCGAATGCGCTCGCAAATAATCCCGGGCTCGGGTTCGCTAATTCTAAATTAACGAATTTTCGGTCCGACGTAATTAAATGATTATGCCTAGCAAAATCACTATTCACGTCGCTAACGAATTAATTCTAAATTAACTCGTTCACCCGAATTAAAATCTAATTTCAATTCCGCATCGAAATCTAATTTCGTATAATATATCAAATATATTATTTAATCGATTAATTCCAAATTAATCGTTATCTCTCTTTTAATTGATATTTTATCCTAGATAAAATATCTCTGCAATTAATCCCAGATTAATTTTCTCTCTCATCATTAATTAATCCTAGATTAATGAAGTGCGAGTCATACGTCATCGGTGAATCTTCGGGAAGCGACCCATGAGATCCCCGGATATGTTGGAAGTAAATTCGGTTGTCGGACTATCCGAACACGTAAGTACCTAGTACTACGTTTGTACCGATTTACAAGACAAGGTTGGCTTCTAGCAAAGCGCCATGCCTACCCAATTCTCCAGAAACATGCTTACAGGAATAAGCGATCTATATCAGCCGTAGTATACGTAGTATTGCGTATTTCGATCCAGTATCGGATGTCACGTGCTAGGCCTGGGGCTGGAATTGTGTCTGCCCCGTACGAAGCACATATCGGATGTCTAGTAACTAGTCTCTATAATCGGATAAACATGATCTAGTCATTTTATCCCGATGACTGTAGTACATAAGAGAACCAGTACCGTAGCCTACGTGACCATCATCTCCACTATGACTGGAGTGATACTTCCGTCTTGACATCACACCCAACACACTACGATTCTCAATATACCCAGCAGAGGCGTACACAGAACCTGTTAAAGCCCTGGACGACCAAAACCAAAGTATATTGATTATCGCAAGTATTAGCGGTGCAAGTCTCAGGTTAAGACCAAATACACCTACCCTGATTTTGGACTTCCATAGACACATAGTCATACTACCAATGGAATTTCGAGGGGTCTATCCAGAGAAAAGCTGTTTTCCGTACCATCGGTAAACCACAACCTCCTACTACACTTGCATTAGTATCCTATACCCAAATATATGAGAACTATGCCGTTATGCCCTCACAACGCACACAAGTGTAATACTAGTCTTTTACGCATTATCGATGTCCAATCTCGATATTACTCTGACTAGGGATATTTAATGATTAATCATTCGTGGAATGATACTGTCTCATATCATCTCAATCCAGGAACTAATCATAAGGACCTCCTATCATTTATACATCTTGGTGATCTAATCACAAATGATAAGAGAGCAATCTCCTTTGTCACATAGTTAATTTGTACAACAACACCATGATCTGTACAAATAGTGACGCTATGGGTCATAACTGTCCAACACCCTTAAGCATGCATTCTAAAAGCATAATAAGGCGCGATAAAATTAATAAAGATATGCGGATGGATATACAACAAATTGTTCCTAGAACAAATCTCTCAATTTCCTCTCTCCCGCTAGCACTATTCATACTTCTACCCAATTACATAATACTTCTAAAGAAACTTCATTTACATTGAGGGGAATTGGTGAGAAGAGAAATACAATGAGAAAATAGGTAATAGGCTGGACACACAGGTCCAATTTAATAAATTCTAAATTTATTACAATAATTTCCAAAATTGCCCTCACCCTTCTAATATCCATCCGATATACATTATTCATACATACATCCAAGTATTCACACAAAGCATGTTATTCAATCAATCTAATCTAATTAATTAATCTTTGAATTAATGACCATCCAATGTTCAAACAACGATTTGATTTGCGCGAGTCCAACTCGTTTAAGAATAAATACTCAAAGTACGTATTCTTGAATTATATCGAACTGCAATTTCAAATCCAATTTAAATTATATTCAATACTAATTCATATTTAATTCCAAATTAAATAATTACACTTTTAATAGTGACTTTTAGACTTGGATTCCAAATCCAATCTTTATGGGTCTCAAAGGCCCAATTAGTATCTAATACTATTCATACAAAGTCCAATGGGCTTTTAATTAATTCTTTAGGCATGGGCTTTGGCAATTATGGGTCAAACCCAATATGCCAAAGCCCAATTAGGAATCACCCAATGCGAAAAATCAATTTAGGCCCGTTAGGCTCAATTAAAATATTAAAGGCCCAATTATCATATTTGGACTTTATGTAAATGATTTTAGGCCCAATTTGATCCAACCAATTATCCTAAACCAAACTTGTCCCAACCAAGCCCATTAAGCCCAAATACAATAAATTAAATTAACTCATTATTCCAAATTACAAATTAATTCAATTTAAGTGTAATTACCATAATTAATTAATTAATCTAATGCTTCCAAAACACTAATTAATTCAATTAATCATGCTCTACATTTCCAATTCATGTCCAACACAGATTGAAGCAAAATCAATCTTATAACATGCATCATGGCTCACGACAAAGGCATACAAAAATCATTCAATTTGATTTCAATCTAATTAAATCAACATTCAATATTTCTATCATGCCATCAACACATCCAATTGTTAAATTTCAAAAATTAACCATGAGCATTCCTAGGGTATCATATTCGGCCAAGGGTATATTTTGGGGAAAATTAATCCTTTCAATTTTTCACAATTCCAACAATGCACAAATCCAATTGAACATCATATAAACATATCCCAACCAATAATTTAGGCAAATTAAGCTCCAAGCCAAAAATCCCAAATTTAAAGTGTTCATAGATTTTCAAATCAAACTTAAGAGGCTCTGATACCATTGTAAGTGTTCCTAGAAAATTCCAAGATCATCTAAGAGTGATTTGTGTGTGAATAAAATCAAAAGAGTTGCGGAAATACTCACATTGATCGGATGAGTTTCAAAACGTTTATGCATTTCGGTAGAAGCTCCAAGCCTTCTTGAGTGTTTCCAACACTTGGGTGAGTTTCCCTATCACCTTGATTCACTCCTTTAAGTGCTAGCTTGAACCAAATTTGAAATTATTCTCCAAGAGAAGCATGTGTTCGACATTTGAGTGAGAGAGAAGAGGAATAATGCATTTTTGATTTCTAAAATCATATCTTAAAGTTGATTGCAAAGTTGGTATATGTCTTTTAAAATTAAAGACAAAGAGTGTTGGAATTGGTTGGAGTGAATTAAAAGCAATCGATTACTTTATTCACAACCAACTACCAAATTCCATCAAGTGTCAAACACTTTGATGTAAGTTGGTGGGCCCCACTTCAAATTCCAAATTTTAGTCGGACAATCCAACACGCAACTTCGCTCGGGCCCGGGTTCGCTTAATTTCGAATTAAGCGAATTACCGTTGCGACTTAATTAAATCCAATTTAATTAAATAATAATACCTCACAATATTATTATGTAAGTTGCTTACGAATTAATTCTAAATTAATTTGTTCGTTTGAATTAAAATCTAATTTTAATTCCGCTTTGAAATCTGATTTCATTTAATATATCTAATATATTATTTTAGCCTAATTAAATAAATTAAATAGTAAAATCTAATTTCACTATTAAATTTACTTTACCGATTAATTCTAAATTAATCGCGTTCACTCTTCTCGACAAATTTAATCCCAAATAAATTCTAGACGCAATTAATCCCAGATTAATTCTTTCTTCTTTAATTAATCCCAGATTAATTTATTGCCATAATTAATCCCAGATTAATTTTCTGTTCGAGTCAAATCTCAACGGCGAATCTTCGGGAAGCGATCCAAGAGATCCCTGGATATGTTGGCAGTAAATACGGTCATCAGACTATCCGAATACGTGCGTACCCAGTACCACGTTCTCACCGATTTACAAGACATGGTTGGCTTCTAGCAAAGCACCATGCCTACCTAATTCTCCAGAAATATTCTTTAAAGGAATATGAAATCTTTGTCAGACGTAGTATACGTAGTATTGCGTATTACGATCCAGTATCAGATGTAACATGCAAGGCCTAGGGCTGGAATTGTGTCTGCCCTGTACGAAGCATATATCGGATCACGAGTAACTAGTCTCTGTAATCGGATAATCATGACCTTGTCATATTATCCCGATAGCTGCAGCATACAAGAGTACCAGTTCCGTATCCTGCGTGATCATCATCTCCATATTACTGAAGTGATACTTCCATCTTGACATCATACCCAATACTCTACGATTCTCATTATACCCAGAAGAGGCGTACACAGAACATGTTATAGCCTCGGACGACCAAATACACCTACCCTGATTCAGATTCCCTTAGACACATAGTCATACTACCAATTGGATTCCGAGGGGTCTATCCAGAGTGAAGCTGTTTCCGTACCATCGGCAAACAGAACCTCCTATCACACTTCCATAAGTATCTGATACTTAAATATATGAGAACAATGTCGTTAAGCTTCCATAACCCACACAAGTGTAATACTAGCCTATTCCGCATTATCGATGTCTAGTCTCGATAATACTACAACTAGGGATATTTAATGATTAACCTTACGTGGATTAATAATGTCTTATATCTTATTAATCCGGTACTAATCATATGGACTCTTATCATTTATATATCCAGGTAATCCAATTACAAATGATAAAAGAGCAATTTCTTTTGTCACATAGTTAATTTGTACAACAACGCCATGTTCTGTACAAATAGTGATGCTATGGGTCATAATTGTCCAACAGCACCAACCCTAACAAATTCTCCCACATGCTCTAGTGCCAATATCGATTGTATCTCATACACATCGACTCCACATGTTTATCAAACGACTTCGGAGAAATGGCCTTGGTAAGCGGGTCTACTACATTATCTTCACTTGTGATCTTGGACATGATAATGTCCCATCGCGACACAATCTCTCGAATGATGTGATATTTTCGTTCCACATGCTTTAATTTCTGATGTGCCATCGGTTCCTTTGCTTACGCAATGGCTCCATTATTATCACAGTATAACAGAATCGAATTCTCGATAGTTGCCACTACTCCCAACTCTGTGATAAAGTTCTTAACCCAGACAACTTCCTTTGCATCTTAAGAAGATGCAATAGATTCCGCCGCTGTGGTGGAATCAGCTGTGGACCCGTGTTTGGAACTTTTCCAACAAAATACACTCCGTTAAGGGTAAACACGAATCCTGATGTTGACTTTCTATTATCATGATCTGATTGGAAATCCAAATCCGTATACCCATTAACCTGTAGTTCATTTCCCCATATATTAGAAACTTATCTTTAGTACCTTTACGATACTTTAGGATATGTTTAATGGCCATTCAATGGTCATTACCTGGATTGGACTGATATCTGCTTGTCATACTAACTGCGAAGCTGATATCAGGCCTAATACATAACATGTCATACATGATGCTGCCCAAACACGAAGCATAAGGCTGATTAGACATTCTAATCTTCTCATCTTCTATTTGTGGACATATCTTCTTCAAAAGATGTAGGTCATATCTGAACGGTATATTTTCCATCTTACAGTTACCAAAATTATATCGTTCGAAGATCTTATCTATGTATGTTGATTGAGATAACTCAATAAGCTTCATTTCTCTATCTCTATAAAGTTTTATGCCTAAGACATATGAAGCTTCTCCCAGGTCCTTCATAGAGAAATTCTTACAGAGGTAAGTTCTAACGCCCTGTATCATCCCAATATCATTCCCAATGATCAGGATGTCATCAACATAGAGAACTAAAAATACCACCACACTCCCACTGGTTTTCTTATACACACATGATTCTTTCGAATTCTTGAGAATATCAGATAATTTGATTATCTCGTCGAATCAAAGATTCCAACTTCGTGAAGCTTGTTTAAGTCCATAAATGGACTTCTTAAGCTTAAATACCATGCCCGAGTTTTCACTGGACACAAAACCCTCAGGCTGTTCCATAAAGATTTCTTCGTCAAGAAATCCATTTAGAAAAACCGTTTCGACATCCATCTGCCAAATCTCGTTATCATGGTAAGTAAAAATAGACAATAAAATCCTAAAAGACTTCATCATCGCAACTGGCGAAAAGTTTCATCATAGTCGACAACAAGTCGATGCGTGTAACCTTAAGCTACCAGTCGGGACTTACAGGTTTCAACCTTTCCGTTAGTCCCGCGCTTCCTTTTGTAAACCCATTTACAACCGATAGAACAATTCCTTCAGGAAGCTGAACCAAGTCCGAAACTTGATTCAGATGAATAGTTTCTAACTCTGATTTCATGCCCTCTTACCACTTCACAGAGTCGATGTCCAACATCATTTCTCTATAGGTATTAGGGTCAGTCTCGTCTACTAAGAGAACATCAAGACTTCCTTCTTGTATAAAATACAAGCGTTCAAGAGGTCTAGATACCCTTTTGGACCTACAGAGTATGGGTAATGAAGGTTCTTCATCTACTTGAACTTCAGGTTCTTCCGTCGATTCGTTGGTCTCAGATCGTACTTCATCAAGTTCAACTTGTCAATGATTCCCTATTTCAGTTAAAAATTCAACCTCTAGAAATTTTCCGAAGCGAGCTACGAACATATTTTGATGATCGGTATCATAGAATAAATATCCTTTCATATTTGAAGGATATCCAACAAACCTAATGTAGACAACAGAACCTGGGCAACGCTGTTCTAGGCTCGCGGCCTAGTTGGGAAGTACGAAATAACATGGAGTCGCCACCCGGTGTGAACCGGGACAAAGATTTAAGGCCGCACTCACCCCTCGCAAGGGAAGACCTCAAACCGTTGGGTTCGGAATGGTCCCTTACTTATGTCACTTGTGATGATATAATTTGTGCAATAAACTAACCGAATCTATTCAACATTCATGCTCAAGGGTACTTAGATCTAACATGCTTTCATCCAAATAATTCCAGGCAATGTAACACAACAAGCATATTGAACCATTAAATGAACATGTATAGATCATTACCCAACCGCATCATAAACTAAGAACATGCATAATGAGCAACCTAAACATGCTTTAACAAATAAATAATAGACTAAATTAAACTATGCTTTAAATAATAAAAAATAACCTAAAGACTATAACATGCTCAAATACAAATTTGGATGAGACGAGATATGTGTATCTTAAGTAGTACGTGGCATTGTATCCCGAGTGCAGACCATACTACCGTCCATTCGGAATCGGCTATGGAATTTACGTACGGGTTTCCATCCGATATACCACAAAAGGGAACACATATCCCGCTCATCCAACAATCATATCATGCCTCAAACGACTCTCATGCAATTATATATCCAAATAAATAAAACAAAAATAATGAAGATAAGTAAAAAAAAAGGTGCCCTCAGGTCTAACCTCTTTTGTCGTCTAAGAAAGGGCGTTACACGTCCGTTGGAAGGGAGATTGATCCGATGCTTTTCCGATTTGTCTACTCAACGTTTTCCCTCGTTGTTTTGATGCTTGGGCTTCTGTTTTAAGTCCGTTTTGCTGCTGTTTCGCTGCTCCATTTCAGGTCACTGTTTTGGTGATTTAGTGGACTGTTTTAGGTGATTTTGAAGGCTTATGGGGCTGCGGTTTTGAGGGGTTTTTTGGGGGTGTTTATGCAGTTTTTTTAGTGCTGTTCCGGGTGTGTTTGCTTGGTGAAGGGGCAATTTGTTAATTGGTTAGTGGAGGCAGTGTGTTCGTTTGGTGAATGGGCAGTTTCTTAATTGGTTAGTGGAGGTAGTGTGTTCGTTTGGTAAAGGGGCTGGTGAAGGCTATGGCTAGGCGTGATCTGTTGATGAGTGTTGAGGGGTCTTTAATCGTTGAGGGTTGTGGCTGTTACGTGAAACAGGTAGGCTGGTTGAGCGAGTGGCATGCGTAGGGTGAGCAGGTCTTTGTGGCGTTGGTTTGGCGTGATCTTGTGGCTGTGATGCGTGAGTGTGGCTTGGCAGATGGCGTGAAAGGCTCGTTAGTGGAGCAGGATTGTTAGACGTGGCTTCAACGTGAGTGGAAGGTGAGGTCAGTTGGCTGAGTGCATTTTTGAGGGGCTGCTTGGATCGGTGGGGATGTGTGGTGTTGTTCACGTGAAGGGAATAGAGGATATGCTGTGAAGTCAGGGGACGTGTGGTGAGGTCGCTTGAAGGCTGAAGCGGTGATGTTGGTTTATGTGTCTTGTGGTCAGTTTGGCGCGAGTGATCTCATGGGCCAAGGGTTGCCGAGGGTGAGGCAATTTGAGAGAGGCTGTTCGTATGGATGAGTGAATTTTAGGGTTTATTCTCTTTGTATTTTTGTGAGGATCAGCCAGCCCGTCAGGGTTTGGATGTGTGGGTTAAGGGTTCTTTTTATAGGCCAAGGGAGGGGATTTACCTTGTTGGGGAATGAATAGGATTTGTGTATTAATTGGGGATATCTTTTAATCTAGTATGTGATAAGGAAATCTTTTAATTAAGGGAAGTGATTTGATTTATTCTTTTAGTTAAGGATATGATTTATTTAAATTGGTAGGTGATTTAATTAAATTAGGAATGTGTTTTATTTAAATTAGGAATTTAATTTAATTAGATTTTAATTTAATTTCAAGTTTAATTTAATTGGTGAATGTTATTTAATTTAATTTAATTTAATTGGTTTTAATTTAATTAGTGACATGTATTTCAAATGTTTTAATTATTTAATTTGTGATTTAATGGGTTTGGTGTGTTTTAAAACAGAGGTCCAACAAGCGAACCCGAAGCGAAACAAGCGAGTTAAATCTGACAAAATGCTAATTTCCAACTTTACCCTTCCAACGTCCGTTTCCCGCGGCTTTCACAACTAAAGAGGTAGTTGCCTCCATACGAGACTCATCATTGGGCTAATGTGTAAAAATGCAATGCCTACAGTCGCCCCCACTTTGATGGGACTTGTGCAGTGTGTGACAATGACAATCCTATCAAAGTACGTGCAATGCATTTTTACTTACCAGGCTCGCCAACTGTCACCTGGTCTGCCTGCTGTGCTGAGTTGATAGTGCTAAACCCCGTACCTAGGGTGTCGCGGTAGTCCACAGTAGTCCACGATAGTCCACATACTCCACGGTAGTCCACATACTTCTCGGTAGTCCACATAGTCCACATGCCGTACCTGGCGTGCTAACCCCGTACCTAGGGCGTCGCTGTGGTCTGAATGCTAACCCCGTACCTAGGGCGTCGCTGTGTCTGAATGCTAACCCCGTACCTAGGGTGTCGTAGTGACGTCTCCGTACCTAGAGAGCCACAAATATCTGAATAGTCCACATGTCGTACCTGGCGTGCTAACCCCGTACCTAGGGCGTCGTTGTGGTCTAAATGCTAACCCCGTACTTAGGGTGTCGCAGTGACGTCTCAGTACCTAGAGAGCCACGAAATGCCTGAATAGTCCACATGCCGTACCTGGCGTGCTAACCCCCTACTTAAGGCGTCGCTGTGGTCTGAATG
Organism: Zanthoxylum bungeanum; assembly: GCA_019454045.1. Lineage (NCBI taxonomy): Eukaryota > Viridiplantae > Streptophyta > Magnoliopsida > Sapindales > Rutaceae > Zanthoxylum > Zanthoxylum bungeanum. The sequence continues at coordinate 41,541 of SKCR01052698.1, forward strand.
CTAACCCCGTATCTAGGGTGTTGCAGTGACGTCTCCGTACCTAGAGAGCCACAAAATGTCTGAGTGCTAACCCCGTACCTAGGGTGTCACGGTGACGTCTCCATACCTAGAGAGCCACAAATGTCTGAGTGCTAACCCCGTACCTAGGGTGTCACGGTGACGCCTCCATACCTAGAGTGCCACAAATGTCTGAGTGCTAACCCCGTACCTAGGGTGTCGCGGTGACGCCTCTGTACCTAGAGAGCCACAAATGTCTGAATCTTACCCCGTACCTAGGGTGTCGCGGTGACGCCTCCGTACCTAGAGTGCCACAAATTTCTGAATGCTAACCCCGTACCTAGGGTGTCGCGGTGACGCCTCTGTACTTAGAGAGCCACAAATGTCTGAATGCTAACCCCGTACCTAGGGTGTTGCAGAGTGATATCTCCATACCCGGAGTGTCGTACCTGGCTGATCTGATACTGATGTCTCCATACACCCGGAGTGCCGTACCTGGCTGATCTGATACTGATGTCTCCATACCCGGAGTGCCATACCCGGAAAAACTGATGCTGATAATGATGTGGGCTTCGCCACCAGAGTGCCATACCCGGCGTGCCATTCTCGGCGTGTCTATTCCCGGACTATATCTCTATTCTCGGAGTGCCATTCTCGGCGTGCCATTCTCGGCGTGTCCATTCCTGGACTATATCTCCATTCTCAGAGTGCCATTTTCGACGAGTGATGAGATAATGGTCCATTTCCGAACTGTGCTCTATTTCCGGAGTGCCATTTCCGGCATGCTAAACCCCATTTTCGAGGCATCGCTAATATGATGATGGTCCATTTCCGAACCGTGCTCCATTTCCGGAGTGCCATTTTCGGCATGCTAAACCCCATTTCCGAGGCATCGCTGATATGATGATGGTCTATTTCCGAACCGTGTTCCATTTCCGGAGTGCCATTTTCGGCATGCTAACCCCATTTCCGAGGCATCGCTGATGTGATGATGGTCCATTTCCGAACCGTGCTCCATTTCCGAAGTGCCATTTTCGGCATGCTAAACCCCATTTCCGAGGCATCGCTGATGTGATGATGGTCCATTTCCGAACCGTGCTCCATTTCCGGAGTGCCATTTTCGGCATGTTAAACGGTCCATTTCCGAACCGTGCTCCATTTCCGGAGTGTTACTGTGATGTGGTGTGATGAGGTCCATTCCCGAACCATCACCGTGTTGTGGTCCATTCCCGAACCGATCTCCATTCCCGGAGTGTTACTGTGATGAGGTGTGATGAGGTCCATTCCCGAATCGTCACCGTGTTGTGGTCCATTCCCGATCTGATCTCCATTCCCGGAGTGCCATTCTCGGCGTGCTCATTCCCGAGCTATCTATTCCCGGACTGTCCATTCCCGGCAGAAACTGATCTGATGTAATGTGTGCCTTGCCCCCAGAATGCCATACCCGGCAATGTTGATACTGATGTAATGTGGGCCTCGCCCCCAGAATGCCATACCCGGCAAGACTGATACTTATGTAATGTGGGCCTCGCCCCCAGAATGCCATACCCGACAAGACTGATACTGATAAAGATGTGGGCCTCGCCCCCAGAGTGCCATACTCGGCAAGACTGATACTGATGCTAATACGGGCCTCGCCCCAAAACTGATACTGACGTGGGCCTCGCCCCAAACTGATGTGGGCCTCGCCCCAAACAGATACTGATGTGGGCCTCAACCCCGGGACTCATCCCCAAACGAATACTGATATGGGCCTCGACCCCAAACTGAAACTGATGTGGGCCTCAACCTTGGGACTCATTCCCGAAACTGATGCTGATGCGGGTCTCACCCCGGGACTCATCCCCTAAATCTGATATTGATGCTGTGGGCCTCACCCCCAAGCTGATACTGATAGGGGCCTCTTCCTGAACTGTTAGTGATATGGGCCTCGCCCATGAACTGATACTGATATGGGCCTCGCCCCAAACTGATATTGATATGGGCCTCGCCCCCATGCTGACTCTAATATGGGCCTCGCCCCATGCTGATACTGATATGGGCCTCAGCCCTGGGACTCATCCCCAAAACTACTACTCGTATGTTGCTGATTCTTGTTGGCTTGTCTTTGCCGCTTTCTCTTTTTCTTCTTTGAAACCTGTGAAAAACAAAACAAACACAAAAAGAATGCAAAATATGTTACTTGTATGCATGCATGCATGAATCAATTTCCTATTCCGCTGGGTTAGGTCTTCCGTCAGTTCTCCAGGTGATTGCTCAGTCTTCTCTCTGGTCTCATGGCTCAATTTCTTGTTATTCTTCTTATTCACGGGATGGTAGACTGGTCGCTCCCAGTCTTGATTTAGCTTTCTGTTCTCCACTGTTTGCACTTGGTCAAGATTAACCACATGGTGGGGCCTTCCATATCATCATACTATATCATATACTACGAAATAGTCCCAATAGTTATATATATTATCGTCCTCAAGGAATGCCCAGTAATGAAACCAAAGAACTTTCAAAACACCCAATGCAACTCAAATCAAAGTCTTTGAATAAATGATCTAAGCCAGACTCAAAGTGTGTGTGTGCAAAGGTTCCTTTGCAGGTTCATCCCCAGGTAAGCTAACTCAATGATTTCGTTTCAAAAATCGGGATCGATGGGTCAAACCAACCTGGATGTCTGGGTCACATTCTGTGATTACTGTAGCATACTCAACATGATATGGTCTTCTTTTATTGCATAATCTTTTTCTTTTCATCTTGGACTTTCATTTTTTTTTCTTTTCATGACACACCTACCATTTAAGGTAGCATTTCTCCTCATGGTGGTCCTAATACTCGCCCATGGGTAGCTTCACGCTTATTGGTTATAGACGGTCTATTTCTTTTCTCTTCATTGCAGAGACTTTTCTTTCTTTATTTTCCAACCATATCATGTATCGTAGCAAAAGAAAATCAGTGTGGACATCCAGGCAAACGGTCATTCACCGACCTACAATTTCTTCAACTAGTCGTTTTGCTAACTACTCAGGTTTTCACCGCTAAGAACCTATAGTGAAGTGCTTACGAGTCTAACATAGATCAATTACTCAAATTATCAGATAAAAGCACGTCAAACGTTTATCGTTTCTAAGGTTTCACCCTAAAGCAATCAGTTTCATCATCGGACTTATGTCTAACTATCAAGGACTAAAAAACAAACAAATTTTTTTTTCTTTCTTTTTTTTTCTTTTTTTTTCTTTTTTTTTTCTTTCTTTTTTTTTCTTTTTTTTTGAAGGCCCCTCAATGGTCTTTCTATCTCTGCCGTAAATCTCTCTATTTCTCGGTTTCCTTTTCTCCAATATCTATGATTGCTAAACTCTTCTTTAACAAGTCTTCTTTTTCCTAACCCAACGGATATCTATGATGGCTTTTAAGACACGGGGGTTAACATGATGCATGTATGCATGAGATGCATAAGATGCGTGCGATGTCTGAGATATAATATGCATGTGGTTATCAAAATCATAAAGGAGCGGCTCCTATAGGTTACACAACTATGGTTCACATGTGGATTTTCGGGAGTGCGGACAAAGGCTCTCGCTGACGAAAGTTTGCCCACAACTAGGTCTCCCCACTCAAGGGTTCAAGCGACCAAGCGAGCACACCTTTTTTACACCTTACGGTACGTGCCAACGAGTTACGGTGTGTGACTAACTGTCGAATGGATTTCCCGTTGTAGATTCCCCAGTGGGAGGGTGGAGCGAGGCTCTCTGAAGTACCCAAGCCTCTTAGGCTCTTATCGCTTGGTGTCAGGAATAAACAACGAGTCCTCCAAACTATTCTGTCACAACGAGCTACAAGTGATGATTTATCTAGGTGTCTTCACAGCTTTTCCTTATGACAAGGTAGTGAGTGAAGGAAGACACCCAACCATCACCTAGCTCCAACAAAGCATTTGATTAACCCCTTTCAACTCACTATGGAAACGATTAACTAAAGCACAAATCATAAACATCACAAGAATTGATTTCGGGGCCGATTCAAAATATCCCCAGTGGAGTCGCCAGACTGTAGACAACAGAACCTGGGCGACGCTGTTCTAGGCTCGCAGCCTAGTTGGGAAGTACGAAATAACATGGAGTCGCCACCCGGTGTGAACCGGGAAAAATATTTAAGGCCGCACTCACCCCTCGCAAGGGAAGACCTCAAACCGTTGGGTTCGGAATGGTCCCTTACTTATGTCACTTGTGATGATATAATTTGTGCAATAAACTAACCGAATCTATTCAACATTCATGCTCAAGGGTACTTAGATCTAACATGCTTTCATCTAAATAATTCCAGGTAATGTAACACAACAAGCATATTGAACCATTAAATCAACATGTATAGATCATTACCCAACCGCATCATAAACTAAGAACATGCATAATGAGCAACCTAAACATGCTTTAACAAATAAATAATAGACTAAATTAAACCATGCTTTAAATAAGAAACAAATAACCTAAAGACTATAACATGCTCAAATACAAATTTGGATGAGACGAGATATGTGTATCTTAAGTAGTACGTGGCATTGTATCCCGAGTGCAGACCATACTACCGTCCATTCGGAATCGGCTATGGAATTTATGTCCGGGTTTCCATCCGATATACCACAAAAGGGAACACATATCCCGCTCATCCAACAATCACATCATGCCTCAAATGACTCTCATGCAATTATATATCCAAATAAATAAAACAAAAATAAAGAAGATAAGTAAAAAAAAAAGGTGCCCTCAGGTCTAACCTCTTTTGTCGTCTAAGAAAGGGCGTTACACGTCCGTTGGAAGGGAGATTGATCCGATGCTTTTCTGATTTGTCTACTCAACGTTTTCCCTCCTTGTTTTGATGCTTGGGCTTCTGTTTTAAGTCCGTTTTTGCTGCTGTTTCGCTGCTCCGTTTCAGGTCACTGTTTTGGTGATTTAATGGACTATTTTAGGTGATTTTGAAGGCTTATGGGGCTGCGGTTTTGAGGGGTTTTTTGGGGGTGTTTATGCAGTTTTTTTAGTGCTGTTCCGGGTTTGTTTGCTTGGTGAAGGGGAAGTTTCTTAATTGGTTAGTGGAGGCAGTGTGTTCATTTGGTGAATGGGCAGTTTCTTAATTGGTTAGTGGAGGTAGTGTGTTCGTTTGGTGAAGGGGCTGGTGAAGGCTATGGCTAGGCGTGATCTGTTGATGAGTGTTGAGGGGTCTTTAATCGTTGAGGGTTGTGGCTGTTACGTGAAACAGGTAGGCTGGTTGAGTGAGTGGCGTGCGCAGGGTGAGCAGGTCTTTGTGGCGTTGGTTTGGCGTGATCTTGTGGCTGTGATGCGTGAGTGTGGCTTGGTAGATGGCGTGAAAGGCTCGTTAGTGGAGCAGGCTTGTTAGACGTGGCTTCAACGTGAGTGGAAGGTGAGGTCAGTTGGCTGAGTGCATTTTTGAGGGGCTGCTTGGATCGGTGGGGATGTGTGGTGTTGTTCACGTGAAGGGAATAGAGGATATGCTGTGAAGTCAGGGGACGTGTGGTGAGGTCGCTTGAAGGCTGAAGCGGTGATGTTGGTTTATGTGTCTTGTGGTCAGTTTGGCGCGAGTGATCTCATGGGCCAAGGGTTGCCGAGGGTGAGGCAATTTGAGAGAGGCTGTTCGTATGGATGAGTGAATTTTAGGGTTTATTCTCTTTGTATTTTTGTGAGGATCAGCCAGCCCGTCAGGGTTTGGATGTGTGGGTTAAGGGTTCTTTTTATAGGCCAAGGGAGGGGATTTACCTTGTTGGGGAATGAATAGGATTTGTGTATTAATTGGGGATATCTTTTAATCTAGTATGTGATAAGGAAATCTTTTAATTAAGGGAAGTGATTTGATTTATTCTTTTTGTTAAGGATATGATTTATTTAAATTGGTAGGTGATTTAATTAAATTAGGAATGTGTTTTATTTAAATTAGGAATTTAATTTAATTAGATTTTAATTTAATTTCAAGTTTAATTTAATTGGTGAATGTTATTTAATTTAATTTAATTTAATTGGTTTTAATTTAATTAGTGACATGTATTTCAATGTTTTAATTATTTAATTTGTGATTTAATGGGTTTGGTGTGTTTTAAAACAGAGGTCCAACAAGCGAACCCGAAGCGAAACAAGCGAGTTAAATCTGACAAAATGCTAATTTCCAACTTTACCCTTCCAACGTCCGTTTCCCGCGGCTTTCACATCTAAAGAGGTAGTTGCCTCCATACGAGACTCATCATTGGGCTAATGTGTAAAAATGCAATGCCTACACCTAAATTTTGCCCTCGAGGAAAAAACTTATTCAGTTGCGCCATCTTGACGTATACAAGAGAGCCTCAAACCCTAACATAATTAAGATTTGGATTCCTACCGGTCTATATCTCATACAGAGTCGTATGAATATCTTTAGAAAGAATCTTATTCAAAAGATGAGCGGCAGTTAAAAGAGCATAACCCTATAAGTTATAGGGCAAATATGTAAAACTCAACATAGATCGTACCATATCCATTAATGTCTGATTTCTCCTCTCTGACCCTTCATTATATTGTGGAGTACCAGAAGGAGTATATTGAGCGAGAATCCCATTCTCCTTTAAATAATCAGTAAAACCCTCCACTCATATATTCACCGCCTCGATCAAATCGAAGGCATTTAATATATTGACCATTTGATTTTTCTACTTCATTTCATAATTCTTTGAACTTTTCAAAGGTTTCCGATTTATATTTCATCAGATAAACATAACCGTATCGTGACACATCATCGATAAAAGTAACAAAGTATGAAAAATCATTGTGAGCAGTCTGACTCATGGCACCATATACATCAGAATATATGAGTTCCAATAAAGTCAGTGGGTCGATGTCCCACACCTGAAAATGAGGCTTTGGTCATTTTACCCCGAATGCAAGATTCACAAGTTGGATATGGTTCGATGGTGAGATCTTGAATCAAATCATTTCTAACTAACTGGGTTAGGCGTTTCACGTCTATATGACCTAACCTTATATGCAAAATTTCAGTATTATTTATGAAATATAGTTTACGTTTATTAATTTCAGTATTAACGATATCTCGAGAAGTATGCAAAATATATTGACCATGCTCATTTGGACAGTCAAGGATTTGAATATTATTTCTGTCATATAAATACAAGGAAAAATTCTTAATTTTTACATGATATCCCTCTGTATCAAATACAAAAGTGATATAATATTAGCTACGCTTCCTCGTACAACATAACAGTCATGCAACAAAAGTATCCCATTGGGTAAGAGAATCTCGCATAATCCCACTGCAACCGCATCTAGAGAGTCACCCCTCCCAAATTACAACTGCATCTCTCCATATTGCAGCCGTATAATTTCCTTCAGTAACTGTAACGAATTACAAATGTGAACGGGACAAGCAGAATCTAAAATCCAACTAGATGTAACTGCTTCACAAGCTAAGGAGATATCAATAACAAAAAAAATAAAAGTACTTGATGTCGATGCTCTTTCCTTCCTGATCTGGGTAAAGTAGCCAGGACAGTTCCTCTTCCAGTGCCCGATCTTACTGCAATGATGGAACTTTTCTTCAGAAGCTCTATTGGGCTTCGCTATCTTAGCATGCAAAGGAATATTAAAACCCTTCTATTTCTTTCCCTTCGTCTTCTTCCCCTTCAACTTGGAGTGGGAAGAAGAAGAAAGTGAAATGGATTTCGGAAGGCGAGTCAGTAGCTAATGTCACTACTATCATTGTAGCAACAACTCTTCTCAACTACCCACAATTCGGTAATTTAGAATACTTATTTTTCACTGTCATTGTAGTGGCCTATGGCGTCCTTTGGGGGCATTGTTGGACAATTATGACCCATAGCGTCACTATTTGTACAGATCATGGTGTTGTTGTACAAATTAACTATGTGACAAAAAAGATTGCTCTCTTATCATTTGTGATTAGATCACCAAGATATATAAATGATAGGAGGTCCCTATGATTTGTTCCTGGATTGAGAATGAAATGAGACACTATCAATCAACGAAGGATAAATCATTAAATATCCATAGTTAGAGTATTATCGAGATTAGACATCGATAAATACGTAAAAGACTAGTATTACACTTGTGCGCATTGTGAGGGCATAACAATATAATTCTCATATATTTGGGTATAGGATACTCATGCAAGTGTAATAGGAGGTTGTGTTTTACCGATGGTATGGGAAACAACTTCGCTCTGGATAGACCCCCTCGGAATTCCATTGGTAATATGACTATGTGTCTATGGAAGTCCAAAATCAGGGTAGGTGTATTTGGTCTTAACCTGAGACTTGCACCGCTAATACTTGCGACAATCAATATACATTTGTTTTGGTCGTCCAGGGCTTTAACCGGTTTCTGTGTACGCCTCTTCTGGGTATATCGAGAATCATAGTGTGTTGGGTGTGATGTCAAGACAGAAGTGTCACTCCAATCATATGGAGATGATGGTCACGTAGGATACGGTACTAGTACTCTTAAGTACTGCAATCATTGGGATAAAATGACAAGGTCATGTTTATCCGATTATAGAGACTAGTTACCAAACATCTGACATGTGCTTCGTACGGGGCAGACACAATTCTAGCCCCAGGCCTAACACGTGATCATCTGATACTGGATTGACATACGTAATACTACGTATACTACGCCTGATATAGATCCTTATATTCTTGTAAGGATATTTCTGGAGAATTGGGTAGGCATGGCGCTTTGCTAGAAGCCAACCTTGTCTTTTAAATCGGTATAAACGTAGTACGAGGTACTTACGTGTTCAGATAGTCTAACGACCGAATTTACTGCCAACATATCCGGGGTCTCATGGGTCGCTTCTCGAAGATTCATCGATGACGTATGACTCGCACTTTTAATTAATCTGGGATTAATTAGAAGAGAGAGAAAATAATCTGGGATTAATTGCGGAGATATTTTATCTGGGATAAAATATCATTTAAAGAGAGATAACGATTAATTTGGAATTAATCGATTAAATAATATATTGGATATATTACACGAAATTTAATTTCGACGCGGAATTAAAATTAGATTTTAATTCGGGCGAACTAGTTAATTTAGAATTAATTCGTTAGCGACGTGAATAATAATTATGCTAGGCATGATTATTTAATTAAATTAGATTTAATTACGTCGCAACGGAAAATTCGTTAATTTGGAATTAGCGAACCCGAGCCCGAGATTATTTGCGAGCACATTCGCGTTTCGAATTGGAGTGTGGCACGCAAGTCAAATCAAGCGTCAAATCATTAGTCGCATCAATCGTCAAATCATTAGTCACTTTGAGTTATGTGACAACTTGTCACTTGATTTGATTGATTGATGGATTGATGTGATTAGGTGGATAACATTTAATGCCGAATTTGGAGCTCAAATGGCCGAAAACAGTGAGCCAACTCACTGCCACTGCCGAATGCACAAGGAGCAGAAAATGGAATTTTTGTTGCTTGCCGCGTCGCTCAACCGATCGATGTGAGTATTCCGAAACTTCGGTGATTTGTATTCGCACTTGTTTCATGCTTGTTTAATGATCTTGGGACCTTAGCGAACACCAACAATGGTATCTTGAGCAAGGTTAAGCATGAAATTGACTTAGGCTTAAAATTTGGGTAAAATTGATTTTGAGCATGAATAATTAAATTGGATGATTTAATATGCTTAATTGATGTTTTGTGGATGATTGATTGGATCAATTTGATTAAATTGTGTTTGGAACATTTTTCCCCAAATTGGATGTGTTGGCCGAATGGTTGATGATCCCAAATGTCTTGGAATTTTGTTTTTTGATTCATTGGATGACTTGAAAAACAATTGGGAAAATTGATTTAGGATTTGATTGGATTGAATTCATAATTGATTTGAAAATCCCCAATAATGCCGAGAGTTTGAGAAGCCTATTGTCTTGGAATTTTTGATTTTGATTCGTTGGATATCATTTCAGAATGTTGATTTATGTCGATTGTGGATTTAATTGGATTGAAACCAAATCAGATATAAATATCCCTAATTGCCGAGAACAATATAGCATGTAATTGGGTTTGATTTTTGTTAAAATGTGTTGGACATGTTTTCATGTTAAAGAGCATGATAATTAGGCTAATTGATGTTTTAGAAATGTTATTGGGTAATTAAATGTGTAATGCACTTTGAGTAATTAAATTGTGAAATTGGATGTTTGTAATTTAATTATATTGGGCCTATTTTGTGAAATTGGGCTTAAGTGTTGTAATTGGGCTTATTGGGCTTGGTTGTACCATATTGGGTTTAGCCAAAATTGGTTGGATCCAATTGGGCCCAAAACCGCTTCCATAAAGCCCAAATGCGACTAATGGAACTTTAAAGTTTAATTGGGCCTAATGGGCCTAAATTAATTTCTAGGCTTATGGGGTAACTCCCGGATTCGATTTTGGTTATTCGGTTTGACCCGAGTTGACCAAAAGTCCACGCCTTAAGAAATTAATTAAAAGCCCATTGGACTTTAATTAAATTGACGTTGGACGTTAATTGGGCTTTGAGACCCGTAACGATTAAATTTGGAATTTAAGTCGTAAAGGTTTATCAATAAAGTGTAATGTTTAATTTGGAATTAAATAAGCGAATTAGAATTAAATGCATATTAAATTGGATTTAATTATGTAGTTTAATTTAATTCGAGAATTCTTACTTTGAGTACTTATTCGCAAAACGAGTTTGACTCGAGCAAAATCAAATCGTTTTTTGAAAATTGGATGGTCATTAATTATCAGATTAATTAATTTGATTAGATTGATTGATAACATGTTTGTGTGAATACATGGTTGCGATGCATGAATAATATATAAGATGGATATTAGATGGGTGGGGCAATTTTAGAAATTGTTGTAATAAATTTGGAATTTATTAATTGGACCTGTGTGTCCAGCCTTATTACCTCCTTATTCTTTGTATTTTCTTCTCACCTATTCTCCTCAATGTAAATGAGGTTTCTTTAGAAGTGTAGTGTAACGGGTAGAAGTAAATACATGTGCTAGCGGGAGAGAGAAATGGAGAGATCTGATCTAGGATCAATGTGTAAAGTATCCATCCGCATATCATTTTTATTTTAATTATATGCGCTTTATTATTTGTTTAGAATGCATGTTTAAGGGTGTATGATGATGAGACCTTAACAAAGATAATAAATTGGTTGCCAATTTGCACTCGAAAAACCCTCGCACATATTAAGCGTTTTTCCTTCCATTGAGTGATTCTTACTCAAGATCTGAGACTGACATTGGCTTGTTTGCCAAAGTCAAGGCCTTTGTCCGTCGAGGATGTGTTTGAATCACGAGAGCTTTGTTCCATATCGGTGTCTTGTCCAAGTTGTGATTTGTTGGCCAAAGTCAAGACCACTTCTTGTCCATCGACATTGATTACGAAGCTTTCCATGGTCAATGGGTCGCGCTTAACTGGGATCACTAAGTTTGTTGTGCCAAAGCGAATGCTTAGTTGATTCAGAGGAAAAAGGTTAGGTAATATATTGGATATATTGGCATATATAAGATATATGTTTCGAACTTGGATGTCCCCCTACTGGATCTAGGAATTGGATTGGATCCAATCGATCTTAGAGATCTACCTAGTTAATTATCATACAATTTGTTGGCCAAAGTCAAGATTGTGTGATATTTAACGGGATCCTAGCCCACTAGGAAACACAGTTTCCCGAGTACTCGACAGAGGGTTAGAGGCTCGCCGAAAAATAGTGGGAGGCAGGAATTGAATTTGCAATATTCGTTTAATTACTTGCCATACGCGCTCAAACAAATATCATTCGTCAAATATATTAAATGTTAGTTGGACTAATGTTTAAACATTTTTTTAATTAATAGTTGGACTATATTCAAACAATTCATTTATAGTTGATTTTATAATTGGATTATAGTAATCAATATAATTGATTTTAATCTATTAAATTATAGTTGATTAAATAGTTGGACTATTGTAATCATTATAATAAATAGTACCAAAATCGTTGATTAAATAGTTGGACTAATTAAAATCAAGATATAATTGAAAGATTGACATTTAAAACATAATCCTAGGGAAAATGTATTTAAATGGTTTAATTTTCAAATTGGGAATAAATTTCAGGATGGTCCTGGAAAATAATAAGTTACTTTATTTCATAAAATAACATATTATGCCTAAGCCCGGAGTTAAGCAAATAGTAGAGCATAATCTTTGGAAGATTCATGTGATGATAACTTTAGTGCTTAATCCATTATACTTACCGCAGTAGACTCCTTAATTTCTGAATCAGAACTAAGGATTAGATCCTTAAAGTATGATAGAGAAATTGAAGGATCTTCATAAATCTATACTTAGATTTTAGAAGTATTAAAATTGCAATAGTAAACTCTTGGAGAGTTAATGACTATCCTCAAGGAGATAAAGTCAAACTTTGCAATTAGGCAAGTAGCGCAAGGCACACTTCACTTCGATATTCTAGAAGTCCAAGGCTTGGCCAAAGGCTTCCAGAGTGTGGAAAATGGCAAATGCAAAATCATTATAATCTTCTGGGAAGATAAAGGACATATCCCAAAATGTCTGCCTAAATTGTGGCAAACGGGATCGCGGGAGCATGACTGCCGTTTGGACAAAGCAAACATGAAGGAATTGAAGACGAGCAAGGCTCTGACTTCAAATATGTTTGTCATAAACATGTTCATTACTGGTATTAAAATTGGATTTTAAATACTTAGTGTGATACATAAAATATATGTATTGATGTTCAGAATCTATTATGAACAGGATACTGACTTCAATAGAGATTAATATGTGAATTGGAAACGGGACGTAAGTCACTGTTTTAACCGTAGATACCTAAGTTTAGGAACTACCTTCGGGTGTGTACCTGAATTAGGAAACTGTTATAATGTAACTAGTTTGACTAGATACATTATCTCTATATCAGTGTTTAATCCATTGCGGATTGGCCTTTATATTCTAGAACATTAAAGTGTTTTATTATATAAAGATGATATTGAGATAAACACATTAGATGTGAATAACAGAATTTATATTTTGAATATAAATAAATCTCAAACGTATAACATGACAAACAAATAGCTCAAATTGATTTGATCAGAATAGACTAATTATGGCATTGTTGTCTGGGACACAACTAAAACAAGAATCGTATATCCACACTTTTGAAGAGTGGGTACTCGGACTGATTTGATTCTACTCAAATAAAGTCTACGAATCTATTTTATCGGGCAAAGTGCCTAAAATACTATTTACTTGGAAAAAGTGTAAATGCCACCGATCTGTAAGCCCTAGTTCATAGTGAAGCAAGTGGGCCCATGTCTAGCTAGGCTAGATGTGGATATGAATATTTCATGACATTTACGGATGTGGCATCGCGTTATGGTTATGTGTTTCTTTTGAAACACAAATCAGAAACTTTTAAGTTTCGACGCGAAATAGACAAACAGACCGGCTAAAGTATTATACCGTCACGGTTAGACCGTAATGGAAAATACTTAGGCAATAAGTTTCTAATATACTTGAAAGAGTAAAGTATTCTTATAAATGAGGACTCCTCCCGGAACACGTTAGTTTGACGGTGTGTCCGAACAGAGTAACCGAATTTCGTTGGACATGATAAGGTTAATCATGAGTCGCTCTGAGCTACCATTTCCTTCAACGGATAAACATTAACAGTGTAGAACTTATTTAGAATAAGGTTCCATAAAATTTGTTTGACAGATATCATATTAGATATGAACAGGAAAGAAACCAGGTTTCTCATTCCTAAATGTTTGGGTATGCTTGACATACTTTTGGATGATACCAAACTAAAACCCAAATTGGATAAGTGCCAATTGTAGGTTATCCTAGGGATACCATAAGTATTGTACTTATACAACTCACAAGAGAACAATATAATTGTTGCTCACCATGTGATTTTCCTAAGAGGAATACCGATATGCAGTGGTAAGTGGGAGGATAGTAAAACTCGATGAAAATCGGAGTAATACTATTCCAAGGCACCGAATCTTAATGGAACATCAATATTTCATCAAGGATGAAACTATTACCAATAATCTTCGAATACACCAGAACCGTGTGAGTCAGAGAGAGTCATAAAACAACCTAGGGTATGGGTTTCTGATCTCACCTCATAAAGATGTTAATCTTATTGAGGTATACCAACTGACTACGTATGAGGAAGTGATACAAGGTATCGACTATCTTATTATGGCAAAGTGCCATGATATCCGAATTGGATTCCATGTATATCAACAAGTTTGGATACTAGTTGATGTACCGCAAGACATTGTGCCTACAGGTACTATATAAGTCTTCAAGGAAGACATACATGGATGGCAACATACCAACGTATTAAAGCTAGGCTTTTAGCAGAAAGGTATCGTTATCAACATTGTGTTGATTACGATTCAACCTTTTACCTGCTGCCATGGTAAATCCATTTGGATAATGCTTGCTAATGCTGCATGTTTCATTAGTGAAATATGTCAACTGAATGGCAAAAATAACTTTCCTGAAAAGGAAACCTTTTGGAGGATGTTTAGAACATCCTGTCGGTTTTATCGTATCAAAACTAGCAAACAAGGTTTGCAGGTTATTCGATCCATGTTTGGATTGAAGCAAGCATTAGGTTCTTGGAATTATCGTTTTGATGTAATCATAATGGTCTATGATTTAATTCAAAACGAAATGATTCTTGTGTATATAAGAAGGTTAGTGGGAGCGCACTGACAGTGGCTGTCCTAAAAATAATGATAATATGTCATTTCTTGGAAATGATATTCCCATAAAACAATCGGTGAAAGCTTGGCTTTCATGAAAACTCTCCGAGAACTCGTACATTGAAAAATGTATGCGACCTGGTGTCTCATACGCTTTGAGCATATGGAGTCACAATCAGGCCAACCCAGTGATAGTTACTGGATTGATGTTAAGAACATACTTAGTATCTTAGAGAACTAAGGATGCTGTCTTAATCTATAGAGAATGAGAACTTGAAGTGACTGTGATCACTATATCAACTTTCATAAACCGATAAAACGACTATAAGTCGCAAACGGTACTATAAAGTTTGAATAACGGAACAGTGAGCTGGAAATCTTCCAAGCAAGATACTGTTACCGAATAAACAACAAATGCGGATTATTGCTGCAGCTGAGGCAGCAATAGAAGCCTTCTGGGTCGACAACAAATCTAATTAGATTAGATATAATTCTGTTAGCAGCTGAGCTAGGCTGCAGCGCAGGCTAAAGAATTAATGGTCTCATCAACGATCCAGATATATACTTCGATATTCATCTGATTCGTTTGGATCATACATCGTGGCGATGTGATGATCGAATAAATTGCATCAGATGATAATCATGCAAATCCGCTGACGAAAGCATTTTCTCAGCAGTTTGAGCCAACCGTACATAGTTCGGGTGTCAGACAATCGAGTGACTGGCTATAGGCCAAGTGGGAGATTGTTGGACAATTATGACCCATAACGTCACTATTTGTACAGATCATGGTGTTGTTGTACAAATTAACTATGTGACAAATGAGATTGCTCTCTTGTCATTTGTGATTAGATCACCAAGATATATAAATCATAGGAGGTCCCTATGATTTGTTCCTGGATTGAGAATGATATGAGACAGTATCAATCCACGAATGATAAATCATTAAATAGCCCTAGTCAGAGTATTATCGAGATTGGACATCGATAAATATGTAAAAGACTAATATTACACTTGTGCGCGTTGTGAGGGCATAACGGCAAAGTTCTCATATATTTGGGTATATGATACTCATGCAAGTGTAATAGGAGGTTGTGTTTTACCGATGGTACGGGAAACAGCTTCGCTCTGGATAGACCCCCTCAGAATTCCATTGGTAGTTTGACTATGTGTCTATGGAAGTCCAAAATCCGGGTAGGTGTATTTGGTCTTAACATGAGACTTGCACCTCTAATACTTGCGACAATCAATATACTTTGGTTTTGGTCGTCCAGGGCTTTAACTGGTTTCTGTGTATGCCTCTTCTGGGTATATCGAGAATCGTAGTGTGTTGGGTGTGATATCAAGACGGAAGTGTCACTCCAGTCATATGGAGATGATGGTCACGTAGGATACGGTACTAGTACTCTTAAGTACTGCAGTCATCGGGATAAAATGACAAGGTCATGTTTATCCGATTATAGAGACTAGTTACCAGACATCCGACATGTGCTTCGTACGGGGTAGACATAATTTCAGCCACAGGCCTAGCACGTGATCATCCGATACTGGATCGACATACGCAATACTACGTATACTACGCCTGATATAGATCCTTATATTCCTGTAAGGATATTTCTGGAAAATTGGGTAGGCATGGCGCTTTGCTAGAAGCCAACCTTGTCTTATAAATCAGTATAAATGTAGTATGAGGTACTTACGTGTTCGGATAGTCCAACGACCGAATTTACTGCCAAAATATCCAGGGATCTCATGGGTCGCTTCCCGAAGATTCACCGATGACGTATGACTCGCACTTTTAATTAATCTGTGATTAATTAGAAGAGAGAGAAAATTAATCTGTGATTAATTGCGGAGATATTTTATCTGAGATAAAATATCATTTAAAGAGAGATAACGTTTAATTTGGAATTAATCGATTAAATAATATATTCGATATATTATACGAAATTGGATTTCGATGTGGAATTAAAATTAGATTTTAATTCGGGCGAACGAGTTAATTTAGAATTAATTCGTTAGCGACGTGAATAATAATTATGCTAGGCATGATTATTTAATTAAATTAGATTTAATTACGTCGCAACGAAAAATTCGTTAATTTGGAATTAGCGAACCCGAGCCCGAGATTATTTGCGAGCGCATTCGCGTTTCGAATTCGAGTGCGGCACGCAAGTCAAATCAAGCGTCAAATCATTAATCGCATCAATCGTCAAATCATTAATCGCATCAATCGTCAAATCATTAGTCACTTTGAGTCATGTGATAACTTGTCACTTGATTTGATTGATTGATGAATTGATGTGATTAGGTGGATAGCATTTAATGCCAAATTTGGAGCTCAAATGGCCGAAAACAGTGAGCCAACTCACTGCCACTACCGAATGCACAAGGAGCAGAAAATGGAATTTTTGTTGCTTGCTGCGTCGCTCAACCGATCGATGTGAGTATTTCGCAACTTCGTTGATTTGTATTTGCACTTGTTTCATGCTTGTTTAATGATATTGGGACCTTAGCAAACACCAACAGGCCTATGGTGTCATTTGGAGGCCTATGGTGACTCTGCTCTGCCACTTCCCTACCACTGCACCGTCCTATGGTGGCTGGCATGGGCTACTTCCAATGAGAACCATTACTTTTCCTATAATCAACACAAGTCTTCCAGAAGCTCATCCTTTCAAATAGGGCATACGTCGTCACATACCTTTACTCACAAGGCAACTCGTTGTCCCAACTTTGCTCCTCGGGTCGGCATACCGAGGTGAATGATCCTTGATCAATCTTCCCGACTTCTCTAACCACGTCGGCTTCGCAAGAGGATGATGAAGGTCCAAGAGCCTAGAGAGGTTGGAGTTAGACAGAAAGGCCCGAGCCCACTATACAAAAGTGTTCTCCCGAGGGCAGAACTTGCTGATGATGAAGCAAGTTGCGATATTGACCCAACTCAGAGAAGAAATGATAGATTTGGTAGCATTTGAGTGTTTGTGTAAGCCGACCCGAGATGGTCATTGTTTTTTAACCCGACCTAGTCAGAGAAGTCAGAAAGTTTGATCAAGCATCATTCACCTCGGTATGCTGACCCGAGGAGCGGAGTTGGGTCCATAGGTTGTCTTGTGCTTAAAGGTATGTGACATATGCCCTAGTTGAAAGGATGAGCTTCTGGAAGACTTGTGATGATTATGGAAAAAATAACGATTCTCATTGGAATTAGTGTCTGCCAACTGTCATAGGGTGGTATAGTGGCATGGAAGTGGCAGGGCAGAGCCGCCATAAACGAGTGCAATGACAATGAAAAATGAGTATTCTGATTGGCCGAATTGTGGGTAGTTGAGGAGAGTTGTTGTTACAATGATGCCAGTGACATGAGCTGATATCATGGGCGGTGGAATAGTGAATTTGTAAGTCTATATAAAGGGGTTGAAGTCTCAGATTCAAGGGTTAGCAACTTTCCCATCACACAACTTGTAAAAGAGCTAAGAGCTTAAAAACTAGTGATAGAGAGAGAAAGTTGGTTGGTTTCCGATCACCTGAGAGATTTGTAACGGGCTAGCTTAAGACCCGAGATGTTATACAGTCTTTGTAAGCACACCACACCACTTGTAGATCCGCTCAGTCTTGACCCCGAGCAGTAACCTAATACCTATTTTTTCTCATGGACGTAGGTTGGAGCCATTCTCCACCTAATCACGTAAATCCTTGCCTCTGTGATTATCTGTCTGGTTGCTAAGTTTGTTTTGGTTCCATACTAACCAAACAAATTCATTGTAGATAGAGATTTATTCGATGAGTTAATTTCTCATATTACCCTTGGAACGAAAAACAACCGTGAACATGAATGAGATATGTGAAGTTTGAATTGAACTTGAGGCATAATTTAGGTTTTCGGTTCCAGCTTGTGAGGTTTGATTTACAACTGGTGATGCTTGATTCAGATTAGCATTGCTGTTAATGCTATTTGGATTAGCCATTGATGGCTCTGATGTAAAGTTATGTTGAGAAAAAAAAAAGGAAAATAATGCTTGAATAGGAAACATTCTGAATGATTTTTGTTAATAAAAAAATTTTATACAAAATAATTTTAAATTCTAAATATAAACATTTATAATTAAATTTTATATTTTAAAATACTAAAAATATTAAAATTCTTAATTTTTTTCATTTTTTAAATATTAAAAAAATTAAAAAAATTAAAAAATTTATTTTATAAAAAACTCGGGCTTGGCCCAACCCTTTACCACACTTACTCACACATTTATTCATGTAGGCAATTTCATATCAAATACATTCATTTTTTAAGACATATAAATATTTTATTATCCATTTTTCTATTCTGTTTTATAAATTATTACAAGTCTCACACTCGTCGGACAAGATTCTATTCTTATTGTAATGGCATGCTTATCAGGGCACATGCACGTCATAATCCATATTCATAAAAATAAAAAAGAAAAAAGAAAAAAAGAAAATCTCATAAATCGCCGTAAGAAGTTGATCCAATTCCATAACAGCAGTTATGACAACAAAATTCTCTTCTGCTCTCTAAACCTTCCAATGCAAGTGTATGCATTAGTTTCTTAACTCACCGCCAAAAGTTCACCAACTCACCAAAAACCTGAACTCTATAAGAAACGAGATTCTATTGACACATTCTTCATCACAAAGCGAGCTATCTCTTCTTCTCTTACAATGGCTTACAAAAACGTTTCTTCTTTCCTTGTTCGAGTTTTCATCCTCAGCATTCTGCTTGCAACAGCTAGTCAAGCATTGGCTGGACATGGCAACCCGAAAGTAGCCAAGAGCGAAGACATGAAGCAGCCTGAGTGGATGCACAAGTCTGATCACAGTCTGCTCATTCCTGGAATTGGGAGAGTGCTATGGCCACCAGGTTTCGGAACACCTTACAGTCCGTACACTGGCAGCACTGGAGGAACAGGAACAAGTGGCAGTCATATTCCAGGTGGCGATGATACATTTGTCCCGAACCCTGGTGTTGAGGTTCCAAGTCCCAGCACTGGAGGCAGTGTTCCACCTCAAGGAAATTAATGATGTCATCCTTTAGCTTCTTTAAGCTGTTCTTTCAATAAATTATTGTGCTCCTAGTCTGCCACTTCTAGCAAGGCTTGATCAGATGTATCAGTAATATTTCTAGTCCTTTGTTGTAATGAAGTCTGAAAAAAAAAAGTATGCTAGATGTAGGTGTTCTAGCTAGCTAGCTAGCTATTGTAATGAATTGAGGTTTACCTCAGTTGTATGTGAAAGTATTTTGCAATTCTACTAATCAAATGGGTCTATATCATATTCCAAGTCTGCATGCATGCTCATTTTATACCTGCATTTAACACAGCCAGCATCAAAGTGAGGGAGAGAGTTGAAAATTATTGAACTTATGGTACATTAAAAAAGCAGCACATTGAAGCATAAATCTTGTGGCTCCACTTTTCATCATGACCAAAACCATGAATCAATAAGCAGACAGTTCTTTTTCTTATAAATAGATAAAGGAAAACATTTTTTCTGCTGATACTCCACATTTAATATAAGGTTTTGGAGTTAGTGCGGAAACGTTTGTGTGATTGGATTTTAAAATTTTTCTTCCAAAACCGATTAAGAATCACGGTTATGCCGTTGTGGATGTAAACAAATATATATATTATTAATCCCTATTAATTTTATAAGCATGCAAATAAATTTTATTTATCAATATAAATAATATTTGATAATAATAAAATATATCTTGGTGTGTTTATTATTTTCCCGAGCCTTCTTAAATTGCCTCTTTGCGTTTTCCCTTATCGTAGTGCACCAAACATTACACCTCTAGTTGATACACTAGCACTCATCTACGAATAAATTACTCACCCTTTGAGAACAAATAAATTATTTTTTTTCTTGAATGTTGAAGTCTTAGAAATAGGATCAAAGAAATAATTTTTGTTGAATTAATCTTAAAACAAACTTGGAACAACTAGAAATTAAAGAGAGACAAAATTCAGCCAAAGAGAAATTATATCTTCCCTGGCCGAATTCTCCATCTATATATAGATGGGGAATACTTCAATTGTATCCCAATACAATAAAGACACTCCAAGATCTCTCCAAATCAAATTTCATCTCTTAAAGATTCTTTCGAAAATAAATTAGGATACTTAACCAAATTAGGAATCCTAATAAAATAAAGATTTTCCTATTTAATCGTAATTAGTACTCTAATTAATTTGGGTGTTGTCCCACTAAATTAAAGTTCAATATATTAAATATTATTTGGGCTCAATAATTAATTAATTAATTTATCTTACTTAATTTTAATTAACAATTAATTAAAATTACATCTAATTAAATTTAATTTATTTAATATAAATATCAAATATTTATTTAAACAATTAATTCTACGTTTATATTTCGAATTTATTAATTAAATTAATATTTCTGAAATATTCCGAATATCTTAATCCAATCAGGAAGTTTTATTTTGCCAAAATAATCATTTATTAACTTTTAATAAACATCCTCAAATTTGTAACATATACGAGAACTATATTTTGCGACTGTCATATGTTCATTATCGATTAGCAGTAAAATAATATGAACTCTTTAATATTTCATCGCTATGATATTCCACATACCATGGGTTATCGCCCAGCAGCAAGCCATGACCCTCAGTCGATGAATGAAGTGGGAAAAATATGAGCCTCTTAGAATACACTTCGAGCATGACATCTTATTCCTTCCGATATTTATGTTTCTTATCAAGTCCATGATCATGATTAGGTCAAATCCTTTATACTTGACATATCCTTAAACTCGATCTTGTGGATTTGATATCTCTAAGATATTGATTGTTTGGGACAAAGACTTACATCCACAACTTTGAGTTTCCTTGAAACATCTCTATCTTTTATTATCAAAGCTATCATATCCCATCTTGAAGCACATATGACTTCATATGTCAATAGTTCATCTAATATTTATTCAAAGTACGTGGATAGTCAAATGAGGATATACTAGTGAACCAAAAGTACTATCACATAAGTCATCATATGATCTCAATTCAGAGGATATGACGACATTAATGTATTATTACGATGATTAATGAGCTTAGATAATATTACCATGTGATCTTACGCTTGCATGGCCGTGTTCGATATTTCATTCTACTAATGAAATATCTATTGTTTGTGTCCTTATGATATGAGAATCATCATCCATTCTAATAATATTAAATTTCAATCTAGGCAACACACAACAATATTAGTTGGTTATATATTATTGTCCTGTATAATAATCACATTTTACTAAGAACTTACTTTTAGACTTATTCGTATAAATATCGTTGACTCTCATAATCATAAACTCCTTTGGATTAATGATATTTATTTAACATAACGTCTCGAGACATGCACATGAAATATGGATGTAACAATGTGTAGAGAATAGATGCATTTTATTAATAAATAAGAAACTTTATTATGAACATTTTCCCTTAAACCATAACACTTATAACTGGGTTTAGGGCATACACTCTAACAAACTCCCACTTGTATTAAAGTCAGTTATTATGATATCATATGCCCATCTTCTCAAGATGACGCTCCATTTGATCTTGGCTCATAGGCTTTGTTAGTGGGTCAGCTACATTATCAGCTGAAGGTGTCTTCTGAACGACTATCACTCCATCTCCAATATATTCTCTTAGTATGTGATACTTTCTTGGAATATGTTTGGATTTTTTATGCGACCTCGGTTCCTTGGGCTCTACTATAGCCCTATTGTTGTTGCAGTTCAAAGAGAACACTCCTCCAATGGTTGGAACCACACCTAGTTCAGTAACGAACTTCTTTATCCAAACTTATTCCTTCGTATCTTCCGAAACTACTATGTATTCTACCTCAGTAGTTGAGTCTACAATGGTGGACTGTTGGCGCTTTTCCAACTGACTACTCCCTCATTGCATAAGAAAATGAATCTAGAGGTTGAATTATAATCATCAGCGTCTGTCTGAAAGTTTGAGTCCGTAAACCCTTCCACTTTCAGTTCTGGTGATCCGTAAGTCAATATCATATCCTTAGTTCTTCTTAAGTGCTTGAGGATTGCCTTGACTACTACCCAATGGCTTTCTCTTGGATCAGACTTGAATCTACTTGTAACATTAATAAAAAAGGTGATGTCTGCTCTTGTACGCAGCATGGCTTGCATGAGATTACCTATGGTGGATGCATACGGTACTTGACTCTGCATGCTCTTTCTTGAGGTGTCTTGGGACTCATCAATCTTGATAGATGAATTTCATGCCTACAAGGTAACAAATCTCTCTTAGAGTCCAACATATTGAATCTCTTGAGCACCTTTTCTATGTACAGACTTTAGGACAAACTAATCATTCTTATATATATATATATCTCTATAGATTCTTATGCAAAAGAATAGGTTGTTTCTCCCAAGTCTTTCATTAAGAACATTTTAGATAACCAAATTTTGACCGAAGTCATCATAGCGAGATGTCATCCACATATAATATTAAGAACATTATGACGCTCCTATTGAACTTTTTGTAAACACATGGCTCATCCATATTTTTTATGAAACCAAATATTTTGATTGCATTATCTGTTGGTTTCTATTAAGGTCCCAAGATCAATAATAAGCATGAATCAAGTGCGAATACTAATCAACGAAGTTGCGGAATACTCACATCGATCGGTCGAGCAACGCAGAGGCAACGAAAACTCAACTTTCTGTCTCTTGGACTGCTCGGCAGTTCACTGCCAGTGCTCACTGGTTTGGCGTCCATGGTGGTCCTTCGTCAAGCTCCAAACTTCGTCGAATGGTTCCCGGCTCATTGGTGGATTTCCCTATCACATTCGCATGTCTCGTAAGTGTGCTAGCACTCAAGAAATTTGATACAAATTTCCAACTCTTGCTTCCCACTGCTCACGGTTTCAAGAAACCAGAAAACAGAAAGTTTTAGCCCCTTTGGGCGTGAAGAGAAAGAGATGAGAGAAAGAGAGAGTTGTTAAATGAAAAGTGTATCTAATACACAAAAATTAAATTCAAAACTCAATTTCCAAAAGTCAAATATCAATTAAAAATTGATAAATGTCTTTCAAGCTTTCAAAAGCTTTTCCAACAACCCACATCAAATCACATCACTCAATCAAGTGACAACTTGTCACATCACTCAAAGTGACATTTGATTTGACGCTTGATGCGACTAGCGATTTGACGCTTGATTTGAATTGCGTGCCGCATTCGAATTCGAAATGCGAATGCGCTCGCAAACAATCTCGGGCTCGGGTTCGCTAATTCCAAATTAACAAATTTTCCGTTGCGTCGTAATTAAATGATTACGCCTAGCGAAATCACTATTCACGTCGCTAACGAATTAATTCTAAATTAATTCGTTCGCCCGAATTAAAATCTAATTTTAATTCCGCGTCGAAATCCAATTTCGTTTATTATATCGAATATATTAATTAATCGATTAATTCCAAATTAATCGTTCTCTCTCTTTAAATGATATTTTATCCCAGATAAAATATCTCCGTAATTAATCCCAGATTAATTTTCTCTCTCTTCTAATTAATCCCAGATTAATTTATAGTGCAAGTCATACATCATCGGTGAATCTTTGGGAAGCGACCCATGAGATCCCCGGATATGTTGGCAGTAAATTCGGTCGTTGGACTATCCGAACACGTAAGTACCAAGTACTACGTTTGTACCCACTTACAAGACAAGGTTGGCCTCTAGCAAAGCGCCATGCCTACCCAATTCTCCGGAAATATCCTTACAGGAATAAAGGATCTATATCAGGTGTAGTATACGTAGTATTGCGTATTTCTGTCCAGTATCAGATGATCACGTGCTAGGCCTGGGGCTGGAATTGTGTCTGCCCCGTACGAAGCACATGTCGGATGTCTGGTAACTAGTCTCTATAATCGGATAAACCTGACCTTGTCATTTTATCCCTATAGCTGCAGCATTTAAGAGAACCAGTCCCGTATCCTACGTGACCATCATCTCCATATGACTGGAGTGACAGTTCCATCTTGACATCACACCCAACACACTACGATTCTCAATATACCCAGTATTGGCGTACACAGAACCTGTTAAAGCCCTGGACGACCGCAACCAAAGTATATTGATTGTCGCAAGTATTAGCGGTGCAAGTCTCAGGTTAAGACCAAATACACCTACCCTGATTTCGGACTTCCATAGACACATAGTCATACTACCAATGGAATTCGAGGGGGTTTATCCAGAGCGAAGCTGTTTCCCGTACAATCGGTAAAACACAACCTCATATTACACTTGCATGAGTATCATATACCCAAATATATGAGAACTATGTCGTTGTGCCTTTACAACGCGCACAAGTGTAATACTAGATGTCCAATCTCGATAATACTCTGACTAGGGATATTTAATGATTTATCATATGTGGACTGATACTGTCTCATATCATTCTTTGTCCAGGAACAAATCACAAGGACCTCTCATCATTTATATATCTAGGTGATCTAATCACAAATGATAAGAATGCAATCTCCTTTGTCACATAGTTAATTTGTACAACAACACCATGATCTGTACAAATAGTGACACTATGGGTCATAATTGTCCAACAATCTCCCACTTGGCCTATAGCCAGTCACTCGAGTGCCTAACACCCGAACTATTTACTGTTGGCTCAAACTGCTGAGAAATGCTTTCGTCAGCGGATTTGCATGATTGTCATCTGATGCGATTTATTCGATCATCACATCGCCACGATGTATGATCCGAACGAATCAGATGAATATCGAAGTATATATCTGGATCGTTGATGAGACCATTACTTCTTTAGCCTGTGCTGACGCCTAGCTCAGCTACTAACAGAACTATATCTAATCTAATTAGATTATTATCGACCCAGAAGGCTTCTATTGCCGCCTCAGCTGCATCAATAACTCGCATTGTTGTTTATTCGGTAGTAGTATTTTGCTTGGAAGATTTCCAGCTCACTGTTCCGTTATTCAAACTGTATAGTACCGTTTGCGACTTATAGTCGTTTTTATCGGTTAGGAAACTTGCTACAGTGATCCTAGTCACTTCAAGTTCTCCATCACCATAGTATAAGACAGCATGCTTAGATCTCTAAGATACTAAGTATGTTCTTAACTTCAATCCAGTGTTTATCACTCGGATTGGCCTGTTTGTGAATCCATATGCTCAAAGCGTATGAGACACCAGGTACGTACATTTTTCAATGTATGAGTTTCTCAGAGATTTTTCTCGAAAGCCAAGCTTTCACTGATTGTTTATATGGGAATATCATTTCCAAGAAATGACATATTATCATTATTTTATAGGACAACTACTGTCAGTGCGCTCCCACTAACCCTCTTATATACACAAGAATCATTTCGTTTTGAATTAAATCATAAACCATTATGATTACATCAAAACGATAATTCCTAGAACCTATGCTTGCTTCAATCCAAACATGGATCGAATAACCCGCAAACCTTGTTTGCTAGTTTTGGTACGATAAAACCGTCAGGATGTTGTAAACATCCTCTAAAAGGTTTCCTTTTGAGGAAAGTGATTTTCCGTTAAGCTGACATATTTCGTAAATGAAACATGTAGCTTTAGCAAGCATTAACCAAATGGATTTACCGTGGCAACAAAAGGTTGAATTATAATCAACACAATGTTGATAACGATACCTTTCCTCTACAAGCCTAGCTTTGTATGTTGGTTGCCATCCATGTATGTCTTCCTTGAAGACTTATAAGTACCAATAGGCACAATGCTTTGCGGTACATCAACTAGTTCTAAACATGTTGATATACATGGAATCCATTTCGGACTCATGACACTTTGTCATAATTGGGAGTCGATACCTTGTATCACTTCCTCATACGTAGTCAGTTGGTATTCCTCAATAAGATAAACATCTTTATGAGGTGAGATCAGAAACCCATACCCTAGGTTGTTTTCCGACTCTCTCCGACCTACGCGGTTCTTGTGTATTCGAAGATTAATGGTTTAGTTTCATCCTTGATGAACTATTTGTGTTCCATTAAGGATCTGTACCTTGAACAGTATTACTCCGATTTTCATCGAGTTTTACTATCCTCACACTTACCACTGCATATCGGTATTCCTCTTAGGAAAACCGCATGGTGAGCAACAATTAAATTGTTCTCATGTGAGTTGTATAAGTACTATACTTATGGTATCCCTAGGATAACCTACAATTGGCACTTATCCAATTTGGGTTTTAGTTTGGTATCATCCAAACATATGCATAGCTTACCCAAATATCAGGATTGAGAAACCAATTTCTTTCCCGTTCATATCTAATATGATATATGTCAAACAGATTATTATGGAATCCTTATTCTAAATAAGTTCTTGCACTGTTTAAAGCTTATCCGTTGAAGGAAATGGTAGCTCAGATCGACTCTCGATTAACCTTATCATGTCCAACAAAATTCGGTTACTCTGGTCGGACACACCGTCAAAATGACATGTTCCGGAAGGAGTCCGCATTTGAAAGAATACCATACTCTTTCAAGTATATTAGAAACTTATTGCTTAAGTATTTTCCATTACGGTCTTACAGTGACAGTATAATACTATAGCCGATCTGTATGTCTATTTCGTGTCGAAACTTTAAAAGTTTTCGATTTGTGTTCTTCAAAAGAAAAACATAACCATGACGCGATGCCACATCCGTATAGGTCACGAAATATTCATATCCACCTCTAGCCTAGCTAGACATGGGCCCACTTGCTTCACTATGAACTAGGGCTAACAGATTAGTGGCATTTACACTTTTACCAAGTAAAGGTGTTTTAGGCACTTTGCCCAATAGACTAAATTCGTAGACTTTATTTGAATGGGATCAAATTAGTCCGAGTACCCACTCTTCGAAAGTGTGGATATACGAGTCTTGTTTAATTATGTCCCCGACAACAATGCCACAATTAGTTTCATCTGATCAAATCAGTTTGAGCTATTTGTTTGTCATTTATATATTTGAGATTTTTTTATATTCAAAATATAAACTCTGTTATTCACATCTAATGTGTTTATCTCAATATCATCTTTATATAATAAAACACTTTAGTGTTATAGAATATAAAGGTTCACCCGCAGCGGGTTAAACACTGATATAGAGATAATATTTCTAGTCAAACTAGTTACATATAACAGTTTCCTAATTTAAGTACACACCCGAAGGTAGTTCCTAAACTTAGGTACCTTCGGTTAAAACAGTGACTTTCGTCCCGTTTTCAATTCGCAGATTAATCTCTATTGAAGTCAGTATCCTGTTCAAAATAGATTCTGAACATCAATACATATTTTTTATGTACCACACTAAGTATTGAAAATCTAATTTTAATACTAGTAGTGAACATAATATTGACAAACATATTTGAAGTCAGAGCCTTGCTCATCTTCAATTCCTTCATGTCTGCTTTGTCCAAACGGCAGTCACGCTTCCGCGATCCCGTTTGCCACATTTAGGCAGACATTTTAGGATATGTCATTTATCTTCCCAGAAGATTATAATGATTTTGCCTTTGCCCTTTTCATATTCAAGTAGCCTTTGGCCAAGCC
This sequence comes from Zanthoxylum bungeanum, assembly GCA_019454045.1. Taxonomy (NCBI): domain Eukaryota; kingdom Viridiplantae; phylum Streptophyta; class Magnoliopsida; order Sapindales; family Rutaceae; genus Zanthoxylum; species Zanthoxylum bungeanum. The sequence continues at coordinate 69,919 of SKCR01052698.1, forward strand.
TCGGGTTTCTAGAATATCGAAGTAAGGTGCGCCTTGCGCAACTTGTCTAATTGCAAAGTTTGACTTTATCTCCTTGAGAATAGTCATTAACTCTCCAAGAGTTATTTATTGCAATTTAGTACTTCTAAAATCTAAATATAGATTTATGAAGATCCTTCAATTTCATTATCATACTTTAAGGATCTAATCCTTAGTTCTGATCCAGAAATTAAGGAGTCTACTGCGACAAGCTTAATGGATTAAGCACTTAAGTTATCATCACATAAATCTTCTAAAGATTATGCTCGACTATTTGCTTAACTCCGGGCTTAGGCCTAATATGTTATTTTATCAAATAAAGTAACTTATTAGTTTTCCAGGACCATCCTGAAATTTATTCCCAATTTGAAAATTAAACCATTTAAATACATTTTCCCCAGGATTATGTTTTAAATGCCAATCTTTCAATTTTATCTTGATTTTAATAGTCCAACTATTTAATCAACGATTTTGGTACTATTTATTATAATGATTACAATAGTCCAACTATTTAATCAACTATAATTTAATAGATTAAAATCAATTATATTGATTACTATAATCCAATTATAAAATCAACTATAAATGAATAGTTTGAATATAGTCCAACTATTTATTAAAACAACAATTTAAATATTAGTCCAACTAACATTTAATTGATTTGACGAATGATATTTGTTTGAGCGCGTATGGCAAGTAATTAAACGAATATTGCAAATTCAATTCTTGCCTCCCACTATTTTTCGGCGAGCCTCTAACCTCTGTCGAGTACTCGGGAAACCGTGTTTCCTAGTGGGCTAAGATCCCGTTAAATATCACACAATCTTGACTTTGGCCAACAAATTGTATGATAATTAACTAGGTAGATCTCTAAGATCGATTGGATCCAATCCAATTCCTAAATCCGGTAGGGGGACGTCCAAGTCCGAAACATATATCTTATATATGCCAATACATCCAATGTATTACCTAACCTTTTTCCTCTGAATCAACTAAGCCTTGGCTTTGGCACAACAAACTTAGTGATCCCAGTCAAGCGCGACCTATTGACCATGGAAAGCTTCGTAATCAATGTCGATGGACAAGAAGTGGTCTTGACTTTGGCCAACAAACCACAACTTGGACAAGATACTGATATGGAACAAAGCCTTCGTGATTCAAACACATCCTCGACGGACAAAGGCCTTGACTTTGGCCAACAAGCCAATGCCAGTCTCGGATCTTGAGTGAGAATCACTCAATGAAAGGAAAGACGCTTAATATTTTACGAGGGTTTTTTCGAGTGCAAATTGGCAACCAATTTTATTATCTTTGTTAAGGTCTCATCATCATACACCCTTAAACATACATTCTAAACACATAATAAAACGCATATGAATAAAATAATAATGATATGCGGATGGATACTTTACACAATTGATCCTAGATCAAATCTCTCCCTTTCTCTCTCCCGCTAGCACAAGTATCACTTCTACCCGTTACACTACACTTCTAAAGAAACCTCATTTATATTGAGGGGAATAGGTGAGAAGAGAATACAAAGAATAAGGAGGTGATAAGACTGGACACACAGGTCCAATTAATAAATCAAATTTATTACAATTTCTGATATACATTATTCATGCATCGCAACCATGTATTCACACAAGCATGTTAATCAATAAATCTAAAATTAATTAATCTGATAATTAGTGATCATCCAATGTTCAAACAACGATTTGATTTTGCTCGAGTCAAACTCGTTTTTGCGAATAAGTACTCAAAGTACGAATTCTCGAATTAAATTAAACTACATCATTAAATCAAATTTAATATGCATTCAATTCTAATTCGCTATTTAATTCCAAATTAAATACTACACTTTATAATGAACTTTTACGACTTAAATTCCAAATTTAATCGTTACGGGTCTCAAAGTCCACGCCTTAATTAATCCATTAATTAATTTAATTCTTAAAGTCAATGGGCTTTTAATTAATTTCTTAAGGCGTGGACTTTTGGTCAACTCGGGTCAAACCGAATAACCAAAATCCAATCCGGGAATTACCTCCATAAGCCCAGAAATCAATTTTGGCCCATTAGGCCCAATTAAACTTTAAAGGTCCATTAAGTCGCATTTGGGCTTTATGGATGCGGTTTTGGGCCCAATTGGATCCAACCAATTTTGCCTAAACCCTACTTTGTACAACAAAGCCCAATAGCAACACTTAAGCCCAATTTCACAAAATAGGCCCAAAATAATTAAATCATGAAATTCCAAATTCCCAATTTAATTACCAAAGTGTATAACATGATTAATTACCAAATTAAAATTTCTAAAACATCAATTATACAATTAATCATGCTCATTTTCATCATCACATGTCCAACACATTTTGATTAAAATCAAACCCAATTCACATGCTCAAAGTCTCGCCATTAGTGGGGAAATTATATCCGATTTGGTTTCAATCCAATTAAATCCACAATCGACATAAATCAACATTCCCGAATGATTTCCAACACATCCAATGATCAAAAATCAAAAAATCACCAAGACAAAATAAGGCTTAACTTTCGGCCACCACAAAGAATTTGGGGAAAAATGTTCCAAACATTATTTCTTCAAATTGATCCAATCAATCATCATATAAAACACATTCAAGCATACTTAATCATCCAATTTCATAATTCATGGTCAAAATCAATTTTACCCAAATTTTAAGCACTAAACATTTCAGGCTCAAACCTTGCTCTAGATGCCATTGTTGGTTTCTAATAAGGTCCCAAGATCAATAATAAGCATGAATCAAGTGCGAATACTAATCAACGAAGTTGCAGAATACTCACATCGATCGGTTGAGCGACCCGGAGGCAACAAAAACTCAACTTTCTGCCTCTTGGACTGCTCGGCAGTTCACTACCAGTGCTCACTGGTTTGGCGTCCATGGTGGTCCTTCGTCCAGCTCCAAGCTTCGTCGAATGGTTCCCGGATCATGGGTGGACTTCCCTATCACCTTCGCATGTCTCGTAAGTGTGCTAGCACTCAAGAAATTTGCCACAAATTTCCAACTCTTGCTTCCCACTGCTCACGGTTTCAAGAAACCAGAAAACAGAAAGTTTTAGCCCCTTTGGGCGTGAAGAGAAAGAGATGAGAGAAATAGAGAGTTGTTAAATGAAAAGTGTATCTAATACACAAAAATTAAATTCAAAACTCAATTTCCAAAAGTCAAATATCAATTAAAAATTGATAAATGTCTTTCAAGCTTTCAAAACCTTTTCCAACAACTCGCATCAAGTCACATCACTCAATCAAGTGACAACTTGTCACATCACTCAAAGTGATATTTGATTTGACGCTTGATGCGACTAGCGATTTGACACTTGATTTGACTTATGTACCGCATTCGAATTCGAAATGCGAATGTGCTCGCAAACAATCTCGGGCTCGGGTTCACTAATTCCAAATTAACGAATTTTCCGTTGCGTCGTAATTAAATGATTACGCTTAGCGAAATCACTATTCACGTCGCTAACGAATTAATTCTAAATTAATTCGTTCGCCCGAATTAAAATCTAATTTTAATTCCGCGTCGAAATCCAATTTCGTTTAATATATCAAATATATTAATTAATCGATTAATTCCAAATTAATCGTTTTCTCTCTTTAAATGATATTTTATCCCATATAAAATATCTCCGTAATTAATCCCAAATTAATTTTCTCTCTCTTCTAATTAATCCCAGATTAATTTAGAGTGCAAGTCATACGTCATCTGTGAATCTTTGGGAAGCGACCCATGAGAACCCCGGATATGTTGGCAGTAAATTTGGTCGTCGGACTATCCGAACACGTAAGTACCAAGTACTACGTTTGTACCGACTTACAAGACAAGATTGGCCTCTAGCAAAGCGCCATGCCTACCCAATTCTCCAGAAATATCCTTACAGGAATAAAGGATATATATCATGCGTAGTATACTTAGTATTGCGTATTTCTGTCCAGTATCAGATGATCACGTGCTAGGCCTGAGGCTGGAATTGTGTCTGCCCCGTACGAAGCACATGTCAGATGTCAGATGTCTGGTAACTAGTCTCTATAATCAAATAAACCTGACCTTTTCATTTTATCCTGATAACTGCAACATTTAAGAGAACCAGTCCCGTATCCTACGTGACCATCATCTCCATATGAATGGAGTGACACTTCCATCTTGGCATCACACCCAACACATTACGATTCTCAATATACCTAGTATTGGCGTACACAGAACCTGTTAAAGCCCTGGACGACCGCAACCAAAGTATATTGATTGTCGCATGTATTAGCGGTGCAAGTCTCAGGTTAAGACCAAATACACCTACCCTGATTTCGGACTTCCATTGACACATAGTCATACTACCAATGGAATTCTGATGGGGTCTATCCACAGCGAAGCTGTTTCCCGTACCATCGGTAAAACACAACCTCCTATTACACTTGCATGAGTATCATATACCCAAATATGAGAACTATGTTGTTATGCCTTCACAACGCGCACAAGTGTAATACTAGTCTTTTACGTATTTATCGATGTCCAATCTCGATAATACTCTGACTAGGGATATTTAATGATTTATCCTACGTGGACTGATACTGTCTCATATCATTCTCCGTCCAGGAACAAATCACAAGGACCTCTCATCATTTATATATCTAGGTGATCTAATCACAAATGATAAGAGTGCAATCTCCTTTGTCACATAGTTAATTTGTACAACAACACCATGATCTGTACAAATAGTGACGCTATGGGTCATAATTATCCAACATTATCAAATTGTAGATTTCAACTCCTAGATGCTTGCTTTGGAGCATATATAGATCTTTACAACTTACATACTTTATGAATATCACCCTTAGATGTAAAACCTTCTAGTTGTTTCATATAAATTTCTTCCTCATGAAATTCATTTAGAAACGCCGTTTTTACATCCATTTTCCAAATCTCATAGTCATAGTAAGCTGCGATAGCTAAGAGAATTCTAATGGATTTTAGCTTAGCTACCATCGAAAAGGTCTCTTCATAATCAACGCTTTATTTATGAGTATATCCTTTTTCCATTAGTCTAGCTTTATGTCTTTACTTTTCCATCCTTTCCAATTTTTCTCTTGAAGACCCACTTAAACCAAATATGACTAATTCCTTCAGGAAGATCAACAAGTGTCGATACTTGATTGGAATACATGGATTGTATTTCAGAATTCATAGTTTCAAGCCATCTAGAAGAGTCAATGTTTGACATTACTTCTTCATATTTTCTTAGGTCATCAACATGAAATGTTTCATCAATCATAAGAGAATCAAAATATTGTTGATTGACTAATGTGTATCTTAGTGGCATGCAAGATTTCCTAAGTGACCTAACGAAGTGGTTATGGTTCTTTAGGTGCTTTTTGTTCTGTTGGTTATTGTTTCATTTGAAGCAGGTCAATTTGATTAGAATTCTATTCTCGAGAGACTTTCTCATCTAGGTCCACTTCTTTCCTAATACTTACTTCTTGAACTAAATTGTCCTCAAGAAAATTAACATTCCTACTAACCACAATATTGTGATTAGAGGGAAGGTAGAAGTACTATCCCATTGAATCCTTGAGATATCATATGAATTGACCTTTTTCAGATCTTGAGTCTACAGTTTTCATAAAGACTTTCCTTACATATGCTAGACTATCCTAAATCTTCAAATATCCTAAATTATGACGTTTCCCATACCATATCTCATATGGGATTTTGGCA